>BROG01001076.1:0-130000 GCA_030159075.1 Atrina japonica
AGTATGGTCTACTGTCATAATTCAACTCAGGAGTGAACAAGTTCATACTGCATGTAAAATTATTACATTTTTTTTTATTTTAAATCGCTCATCCCTGAATTCAGACAGTGAAAATCGGGAAACTTTCGGATGAGATTATAGCCAGGATCCTGTGTCAAGAAAAAATGAAGAGGTACCAATGATAATCGAAACTCGAATACCATTACAACACAACAAATCAGGTCAAGGTCATGTCTCATGGTATACATGACATGTTAAAGAACCCTCACTGCATTGGTATCAGTCCATATAGCACAGATCGCAATTTATTGCACTTAAAACTTATGATATCGTATTGTTGGTAAGAATTCCTTGGTTGGATTTTTTTAATCACATGTGTAGTGTTTTATGCCACACTATCAATTTTTCATTTACATGATGGCGACCAGTTGTTAATGGTGAAGTGTAGCGCATTGATTCAACTCTAGCTCTGCCTTCTTTGAATCCATCCGCTACAAGGATCGCGCGCAGTCTGGTGATACGGATGGAGATATATGTTGTTTTGTCTGTGTACAGTATTGTTGAAATTTCTACTCAAACGCTGTCAATACTTTGCTAATGAGTAAAGATAAAGTTTTGGTGGAACATTTGCTGGACCCTGCTATGTAACTTTGTTTATACGGGCTTTAGTGAAGGGATCCATTAAAAGTACGACCTCTCAATCTTTATTGACTGGCACATGATTTTGAATTGATACAACCGGAATTCACCTTGACCTTTCGACCTTCAAAATTACATTCCAGATGTATTTACATTGGGTGATATATCTGAAACACAGTGCTTCATAATTTGTGCATACCACCTTTAGCATTATCAGCATAAAAAAGAAGAAGAAAAACGACCAACTGGAATATTTTATAGTTTGGAATTAATTTTACCATCGTCTCATTTTGTTATTTGCAGATACAACTGAATATAAGAATTACTTGAACATGATCATAAAACTTATCCTTGGAGGATTCTTTTTACTCCTTTTACATCACATGACAGGGTTGATGTAAGTACAGTTTAAGGTATAAATATCTTTATCACTAGATAATGTTTGTTTTGTACTCTTCGATTAAGTTAAATACCAATTAACTAAAACATGACCCTAAAATGAACTGTAATTTCAATTTGTGGATGAAAGGGGATCCTCACTTGTACCTGATACTTCAGTGCCAGCCAATGAGACTAATCCATGCACCACGTGATACCCAATAACGTTTGTGTGGGACTATTGTTTCTATTAGTAATGGAATGACGTTAGCAGACAATATCCCGCGGTAACGTAATTTCAGATTCATTAATACAGATTCATTAACACACCTTATGAAACCAGTTTTTCCTTCGGGTATATACGTTTACAGAGAAATTTGTATATAAAGACCCCCTTCGTTACACAACAAAATCAGTCTTTATGGGGATGTGGTCTTTATACAGAGTTTGCTAAAGCAGGTTCTACTGTATATTAAATCGAGCACAAGTCATGGTTTGACCTTATGAAAGAAAACGTGTAAGTTCTAGGAGTAAATAGATACCATCAATAGTCTGGCTGTTAAGTTATATTAGATGAAACTTATACAAATTTAGATTCCATTTAATGGCATTACAGTCGCGTTTAGTGTACATTGTTTGTTTAGACATCAATTCTAATTTTTTACAATTTTATATAAAAATCAATTAAAACTAAACACAAACTACATTATCTAAAGATGTTTTGACACAACTAAACATGATTTGTTAAATCACAGTATGGCTGTTATATAGGAATGTGTAAGCCACTATTGTTACCGGTCTCATTGAATCTAGTACAGTGATACCTGTCTTGACAGTCCATCTGCCACTGAAATATGGTCTGTAATTGCAGGTGTCTCTTAAAAGAAGTTTTATTAAAGGATTATTTAAATCAGTGGTTTTTTTTATGTGGTCTCAGTAGGTAAAGGATATTTCATGCGACTGGTCTCCAAAGACAGGTTCAACTCTACATCAAACTGGATACCATAAAATCCTCAATCAATTATATGAGTTGGAACAATTAAAAGTCTATAAAGAAACAATGTCTTAATGACAACCATCCTTCTTCAGGTCAAATTTCTTGAGTTTTCCATTTCTACAGTGTAAATTTTTCAGTTACTATTTCGATTTTCAAAAAACTGTTTGGAACCATGTGCCTGGACCATGTTGGCTAAATCTTGGAGTCAGTAAGTACATTTATAATCCTTTAACGGGGTTTGGATAATGTGACCGGAAGAAGTTAGCGTCCCCTGTTGACATGCCAAACCCGTCACAATAATTATTACTTGGGTCTACATTTTTTACTTTTTATTCTTGTCTTCTGAAAACTTTCTGGTTAGATTTAAAAATCAGAGAATCCAAAAAGTGTCGGTAAGTAATCTTGATGTATTTATTTCGGTCCCATTCCGTTTGGGATTCGCAATTCAGAATTGTTCTTCTTGTTGAGGCCATTTTAGATATCCAGTTTATATTTCACTTTGGGTAATTATGTTTACTTAATCACTTGTCCTGATAATAGCAGTTGTACCGGAATAATGTGACAATACTAGCTAATCACATTTACTTGGTGTTTTCCTGATTACAACAACTGTACTTTATAATGCCACAATATAGAGTAATAACATTTACCTGGTATTGTCCTGATTATAGCAGTAGTACGTTATAATGCCACTGTACCGAGTAATCAAACTTACATTGTGGTGTCCTGGTTATAGCAATTTTTCTTATAATGCCACAATACTGAGTAATCACATTTACATAATAGTATCTTGATTATATACCTTATAATGCCAAAATACCGAATAATCATATTTACATGAAAGTGTCCTAGTTAAAGCAGCTGTGCCTTATAATGTTACAATACCAAGTAATCACATTTACATGAGAGTGTCCTGGTTATAGCAGTTTTCCTTGTAATGCCACAATTCCAAGTAATCACATTTACATGGTATTGTCCTGATTATAGGAGTTATACATTATAATGCTACAATACCAAGTATTCACATTTACATGAGTGTCCTGGTTATAGCAGTTTTCCTTGTAATGCCACGATGCCGAGTAATCATATTTACATGGTATTGTCCTGGTTATAGCAGTTTTCCTTAAAATGCCATAATCCCCAGTGATCATATTTACATGGTATTATCCCGACTATAGCAGTTGTGCCTTATAATGCCACAATACCGAGTAATCACATTTACATGTTAGTGTTCTGGTTATAAGAGTTTTCCTTATAATGTGATGATACCAAGTAATCACATTTACATGGTAATGTCCTGGTTATAACAGTTTTCCTTATAATGCCATAATACCGAGTAATTATATTTACATGATATTGTCCTGGTTATAGCAGTTTTCCTTATAATGCGATGATACCAAGTAATCACATTTACATGGTAATGTCCTGGTTATAACAGTTTTCCTTATAATGCCATAATACCGAGTAATTATATTTACATGATATTGTCCTGGTTATAGCAGTTTTCCTTATAATGCGATGATATCGAGTACCAAGTAATCACATTTACATGGTAATGTCCTGGTTATTACAGTTTTCCTTATAATGCAATCATACCGAGTAATTATATTTACATGATATTGTCCTGGTTATAGCAGTTTTCCTTATAATGCGATGATACCAAGTAATCACATTTACATGGTAATGTCCTGGTTATAACAGTTTTCCTTATAATGCCATAATACCGAGTAATTATATTTACATGATATTGTCCTGGTTATAGCAGTTTTCCTTATAATGCGATGATATCGAGTACCAAGTAATCACATTTACATGGTAATGTCCTGGTTATTACAGTTTTCCTTATAATGCAATCATACCGAGTAATTATATTTACATGATATTGTCCTGGTTATAACAGTTTTCCTTATAATGCCATAATACCGAGTAATTATATTTACATGATATTGTCCTGGTTATAGCAGTTTTCCTTATAATGCGATGATATCGAGTACCAAGTAATCACATTTACATGGTAATGTCCTGGTTATTACAGTTTTCCTTATAATGCCATAATACCGAGTAATTATATTTACATGATATTGTCCTGGTTATAGCAGTTTTCCTTATAATGCGATGATATCGAGTACCAAGTAATCACATTTACATGGTAATGTCCTGGTTATAACAGTTTTCCTTATAATGCCATAATACCGAGTAATTATATTTACATGATATTGTCCTGGTTATAACAGTTTTCCTTATAATGCCATAATACCGAGTAATTATATTTACATGATATTGTCCTGGTTATAGCAGTTTTCCTTATAATGCGATGATATCGAGTACCAAGTAATCACATTTACATGGTAATGTCCTGGTTATTACAGTTTTCCTTATAATGCAATCATACCGAGTAATTATATTTACATGATATTGTCCTGGTTAAAGCAATAACTAATCATGTCATAATGATTACATGTATATTCTATGTTGTCAAGAGGATAAAAAATTGTAAGTACAGAACTTAAAATTTGATGTAGATTTTGGATCAGAAGATACGCAGACACTTTCCAATGGTCTTACGTTTATTACATCGGTAAGTGATTTCTTTTATATACCCACAGTGTTTGATGTCACAAGTTGTGTATTTGATGTCATTTGGATGTTTGGGGTGCGTTTGATGTCACCAGTGCGTTATCGATGTCACCATAATATTTGTGAATATTGGATATGGCACTTGGTGTTTTTGTATATCAAATATAATTTTGGAGTGTTTGATGTCACAATTTGTATGTTTAATGTCAACAGGGTGCTGTGGAGTGTTCACCTGTTTGATGTTGAATGTATCTTGTTAGATGTTACAAGAATGTGGTTGTTTGATATCACAAGTGGTATATTTAATGTCATAAATGTTTGTGCTGTGTTTGATGTCAAAAGTAGTATGTTCAGTGTCACAAAAATGTTTGTTATGTATAGGATGTCACAATTGGTGAGATATTATAATACTTGCAATTTAGTAATTCTCTAATGTCACAACTGATGGCTCCATGAAAGAGATATTGTTTACTTTGTTTTGAAAAATAAACAAAAAATCCACTGCATGACTCATTTAAAAGGAAAAAAAATCATATGGATATAATATTTTATACTTTATTTTTCAAGTCTTTGGGATATAACAAGTGAAGAACAAGTTTAGAACAGCTGAGACTCTTTTAAGACCAAGTTACAGGAGAGCAGACCATATTTTTTATATTGAGTTTTATGTGAGATTAATGCACATCAATATTACATACAAATTGGAATTTATTGTGTATTCGAGTGGATCCTTTTAATATTACATTCGGACTGGAATTTATTGTGTATTGAAGTGGATCCTTTTAATATTACATTGGACTGGAATTTATTGTGTATTCGTGTGGATCTCTGAACTGGAACTGAACTGTGAGTTGTGATTTTAATTACTGTAAACTGTCAATTAGTTTTTATTTTGTTATTGTTAATAAAATTTATAAATTTACTTTACTGTGTTCTTGATTTTTGCTGGCATATTTTAAGATAATTCTTAACACTTTGATTTCAATCACCCAGAGAAAGACGTTGTGGAGCTAAAAATAAAGGGAGCTAACTTTGACCAATCACAATGGAATAAGTGTCCTTGAGGACAAAATAACAGGTAATAATATTTGACTGAGATGTGTATGTGTAGGTAGAAGCATTTGCATCCAAGTTTTAGTTACAAAGTTATTAGAACAAAAACTCAATAGCCATTATTGACATGGCAACCTCTTACTTTTGTTCAGGTTATGTAACATTTTTTATAAGGAAAGGTCCCGATTTACATGCATACTAATTTCGACTTTTTACCTTTTTTTTACCGTATATTCGTACATAAATAAATATCAATAATAACACGTTGAAATGCCATTACGCATACTAAAATAAACTTCATTGATACAAAAACATGAATATACCCGATGCGATTTTGTCACAATGACACACATGCAAACTATATTATATATATATATATATATATATATATATAAATATATATATCTATATATATATATATATATATATATATATATATATATATATGAATTATTAAAGTTCCTTGGTACAGAAAGTTTATTAGTAAATTAAGAAGTTAAGAAAGTCACATTTTCTATGCATTCATTCTGTTAGCGCTTTCGCCATGTTGACATTATGACGTCACGTCATTGTGACGTATTAAGTTACTTATTGATCTTACGGAATGGTATCTTGATAAGTTTAACAAATAGATTCTTTTCTATTTTAGGGTTGGTTTTAAAAGTTCAATAAAAAAATCTTCCTTTGCTCTTCTTAGGTTTTCGTCATTGTTCATAATTTTGTAAAAAGGGAAAATTCTGAATTTTCCCTTGCCAAAACTACCCGGAAAATTTAATAAATATGGGAATTCAAAAAGCAAAACTTATTCCAATCGCCGAGCTAAGGCAAACACGGGAAATAGGAAACACGGAACAGGATAACATCCCTTTTGTGGTAACACACAATCCCAAAACCACAACATCCTCAACTCGGCAAAAAGATTCTTTCCGATACTACAACAATCAACAAACATGAAAGAATTAGTGAAAGAATCGCAAATAATAAATAGTCGCCGCCAACCACCGAATCTGAAAAGACTTTTAACAAAAGCACGATTCGCCGTAGAAAAAACAAACAAAGTGACAAAATGCGGTGACCCTAGATGCGGGACATGCGAAATAATAGAAGAGGGACAATCATTTCATGTGAAAACACTAAAATCCGGCAAAATCTTAACACCGAATCTGATAAGACTATGAACTGTAAGTCCCAGAACTTAATATCTATTGTGCCAATGCCCGAGTGTTGCAATGAAATCTACATCGGCCAGACTGGCAGGCTTATTGACAGGGTTCGAGTACACAAACAGCAAATCCGTGACCCGTCTATAAGGAGCACCCCATGTTCTGAACATTTTAAACGATGCGGCAAGGGAAAATTCAGAATTTTCCCTTTTTACAAAATTATGAACAATGACGAAAACCTAAGAAGAGCAAAGGAAGATTTTTTATTGAACTTTTAAAACCAAGCCTAAATAGAAAATAATCTATTTGTTAACTTATCAAGATACCATTCCGTAAGATCAATAAGTAACTTAATACGTCACAATGACGTGACGTCATAATGTCTTTAACATAACTACATATTCTGTCTGAAGAGTCAATATATATATATATATATATATATATATATATATATATATATATATATATATATATATATTCCTCCTTATAACTAAAATTAATGACTTTGACATACAAACCATAAAAATATACAAGCAAGTAACCACGCGCAGTAGTTTTATTAGCTTGATTTAAACTGAAAAAATGCAATTTGTTTTAATTCGTTTTCAGCAGCAAAATTGTTCAGGTTGAACCCTGCTCTGGTCTGAATTGTGTTGGTATTAATAACATGACCGGGTGTTTGCTTCATCACATAGAACTGGTAACGGTGGAGGCTAAATTTAGGCGGCGAAGGTTTACTGTATTCTGAAATATTAACATGAGTTCTCTGTAAGCACAAAATCGTGTGGCACACATGAAAAAAATTTCAACTGAAACTTAGTTCGATAAGTAAATCTACATGAGAGGAACAAAAAATGAAATCATAGTTATTTGTTCAATGGATGGTTTCCATGTTAACAACCTCCAAACAGTCAAAATTTAGGAATTTGTTTTAAAATCATGCATATATTTTTATATTTTTTCATTTTATCTCAGAAAATAAAATTTCAAGCATGTTTTAAATATTCTGTAGTATTTCTTCTGAGCTTTCAACATCAAAAGGGTTTAGAGGATATATAACTGCATTTTATATTTTATATCTGATTAATTAAGTAACAATTCACTCAAAAAATAGCAATAAATAGCAAGTTTTTGACTTGCATGTAAAAAGAATGCACCCATTTGATATTTAAACAAAAATAGCTATGAAATAGCATGGATAATGATAATCAAATAAATAGAATAAACTTGTTGGGCAAATGAATATTAAACTAGATATAAGGTATGAAATTTCGGATTTAACACGTTTTTAACGTAAATAAATAGCTCTCGTGGTTGTTACGTAGACTTTAGTTTAACTGACATGGCGCGCTTCTCGAAGGTTCCATGCGACGGCCTGTACGGTATTCTCGTTTTTATGGGAATAGAATATTCTGATTCTTGTCAAGGGTCTGTATTCGATTTAGAGTTGTTTGTTTATTGTTGTTTAACGTCCCACTCAAGAATATTTCATTTATATGTAGACGTCACCAAATGCCGGTGAAGGGCTTCAAATTTTGGCCTATGCTCGGCTTTTACGGCCGTAAGGGTTCTTTAACGTGCCGACATCTACTGTGACACGGGACCTCCAGTTTTTACTGTCTCATCCGAAAGACAGGAAACCAACCTGTCGCCGGCGGGACTCGAACTCACGATCCAGAGTCGAGCGCGCTACCGACTGAGCCAGGCCGGCTCTCGATTTAGAGACTCGCAATACAAATAGAATAACATTGATGTGTAGTGTCATCTATTTACCGACCGAAAGCCTGAATGAAAACCTGCAGTTAAGTTTACAATGTATCGATACGTATCAAACCATACGACGGCAAAACAAAAACTGCAGCCCGGATGCCCTTTTCCACAAATGAAAATCCCGGAGATCGTAATGTTACAAAAGAACTGAGTAAGAAAAATATATAGATTATATTTTCCAATTTGGGACAAGTAAATACATGTCATTGGCGTCAGAAGCAAAGTGGGGTGGCTAAACCAACTAAAACACACACACGCGCCAGAAACGTCTGGGGGGCTAATCCCCAATTTTCAACACCTATGTGTATCTTTGCAAAAAAAAAGTGGGAGGGGAACTAAACCCCCTAGCCCCCCGGTTCCGACGCCTATGCATGTTGTAAGTAGTGAAATTGATTGGCTATTGGGGGCCCACAAGTAATTACTCGATTACATTTCAAGCATACTTAGTCATGCTAACGCTTATCAGGTATCGGCATAGACAGCGATTATTTATTTAACGGTTTCAGTCGTATTCTATACTAAATAAATTCTATTGTATATATTTAAAAGATTTTGGTCTGATATTTTTTTCTTCATTGGTTCTTTAGATCTAAACAAAATCTAATTTAAGGATTTTCTCCAAAATACATTTTCGGTCCGATAATAGGACCATTCCCGATTATATCAGCCATAATATAAAAAACTGGCCGTATGTCCCCATATTTTCTGCTCTAAAACGTTCTACCTGAAAGTTCCGTTTCTTATTCTCTCAAACATTTTATAGTGTAAATAACGTTTTTCATATCAGAGTATAATACTTTAGATACATGTATTTAACTGAGTGACATGGACCGAGTTGCACAACAGGTTGTTAGACTTAACATAAAGTTAACCAATGTTAAACTAATGGGCTAACTGTAGGTTAAATCTAACAATGTGTTGTGCAACTGGGTCCTGGTTGTTATTTTATCAAAGGGTATAAGTAATTTCATTTGATAAAATTATAATTAATCATATTTTATTTATTTTCATTTTAGTTTACCCCAATTTCCACGATTAATGAATGAAAATGAGTAATTTCATATACCCTAGTGTATTCAAAATGGTACAGTGCATAAGTTAAAATTCAACAAGTGCTTTAGGCCATAATAAAAAAATTGCTAGATTCATCCACTTTTTCAAAAAATTTGGGGCGGGGGGCGAATTTTATTTTTTATTTTATATTTTTTCTGAAATGGAATTGGACACTGAATATAACTAAATTGACTCGGCAAACAGTGAAAAAAAGACATTGTTAAGCTATCATAGTTTTATTTGACTTCATGTCAAAATATAATAATAACACAAAATCAACAAATTTAAACAAAAACTCTCTGTTTATATCTACATCATGTACATGTATGACTAGAATCACTAGATACCAAAATTGTAACCAATGTTATGTCAAAAACAAGAAATCCTACTTGCGTTATTTTTTTGCTTGAAGGCCGTCAATACGCCTTCAATTGAGCAAGAGGTGCTGGTATATGGCATCCCATTCCTTCTAATGTATTGTGGTGATAACGGGAATTAGAGCCAACCCGTTATCACTTGTAAATAGAGTGGCTCTGCGCCTGCGCATTGAGTTCCCGGGTATTTTAGATCAACCCAAGACAGACGATATAGAACTCACCTACCGGCCGGACGAAGATTCCACGAACAGTTATATTCAATTATATATATAGATATAACTGTCAGAAGCCAAGTTGGTAAGTATAAATTTACTATATTTGGCGTCGCCGTTATTAGAACCTGCGTCTCGTTTTACCGAAAGCGAGCAATTTTTGTAGACTTTTGGAAGGCGTAGATTATACGGCCTAGAGTTTGGATAAGCAAGTCTGTCGTCTGCTTGGGAATAACCTAAGTCTCGTTTAACAAATTTTTTTTCTAATTATTTTATTTTATTCGTTAAACGTATATTATACGGCCTAGAGTTGTTTGCAAGTGTCGTCAGCTTCTTAAAAGAACCTAAGTCTCGCTTGTCCAAAAAGCTTTGCAAATTTTTGTGGACTTGAGGAAAACGTAGATTAGTAGACAGTAGAGTTTGAATACGAGTGTCGTCGAACTGTAAATTTATATTGCAACTTTATTTAATTGTAATTGTATTTTTATTAACTGAAAAATTCAGTTAGTAAATATTGTTCATTGTGGTTGACTGTGCGAAGATTGTTAAATTCAATTTTGCACGTGCACTTCGTGACTGGCAGCAACCAAAGAAAAGGGAGATAATTACAAACGTAATTGTTTTCTTGTCTGTGAGTAGCTGTTCACACAGGTGTACCAGTCAACTATTGTGATTTAAATTGTTATTGTCTGGTCAATTAAAAATAATTATCATCAAAAATGGCCACATCAAACATCAATGAAGAAAACAAAATTAAAATAAATTGGGCCACAGAAGCGGATTTGAAAAAATTACCATCAGTAGGTGAAAAAACAGCAAAAATTAATCATTGATGTAAGGGAAAAGGTTGGAAACTTAACCAAAGAAAAACAATAAAAGAAATAAAATACATCAAGGTCACCGAAGATCTATTAAAACTAATAGACTTTGAAGAGTAACCCTGATTTATTTAATGAGGGGGAAGAAATAATAGATGAAGAATCAGATCCTGAGGAACCCGAATTATCACCAACAGACAGTCATTGATGATAATGGGTGTTGAGGAATTGCTAAAGGCAAAGAACACATCTGCCTCGACTAAGGGTAAACATGAATTTGTAGACCCTGAAGTTAAAGGTGGAGGTTCAAGAACCTATGCAAACCAAAATGCCTACTGGGAAAAAGGGGGGGCATAATTTAAACAAGCTAAGTTTAACCCCTTTACACCTCAGTTGCCACCAGGTTTTGCTTATCAGGGTCAGCCTATAAAAGGCCAACCCTATGGCTAAGCAATTACAACCTATGCAATTTAAGCAGAAAAAGGTTGTAAATAAAGGTCAGCCTAGTCAAGGCCAACCTATACAACCCGATACATTATTTCAAGGAGAACCTTGTGGAGGTATGCCTATGGAACAGTATCCAGTAGCCCCTGAGTATACACCAATGCCACAGGGACAACAACAGGGTACAAATCAATGGCAAACTAACACAGGTACAAATCCTGGAATGATGCAAAATCCCCCTATGTATCCAAATATGTTTCCAAACTTTAACCCTTGGATGCCATATTATGGAATGCCAGGCATGCCTAACATGATACCACAGCAATTTCCTGGTTTTCAAGGAAATCAGTGGCCATGTAATATGGCTAATCCATGGCAATCCAATTATGGATATCCAGTTCAGCAGCCTATAAATCCCTATAACCAACCATATCCGCAACAAAATATGGGGTTTAATATGCCACAGGGTGAAGTGAATCCTCAGCTTGAGCAGGGTCCCCCACCTATGCCACAAGACAAATTATGGACCTCAAAACATGGGTTATGCGCCTGCAGTGCAATTAAATTACCAAAACCAGCCAAAAGGGCCACGACCTCCAGTTCGTCAGACTGTAGAGAATTTACCAAAACTTTACAGTTTGATGGATCAAAAGACCATTGGCTAGGTTTCAAACACAAGTTTATGCGATACTTGCAGATGCGCAACTGGACCTATGCTGAAGCCAGGGACTACCTTTGCTTCTGTCTCCAAGGCAAGGCAGCTGAATATTATGCCACCACACAGTAACAAGAAATCAAAATCTTGGGTTTCTTGAATTACTAAATAAAATAGAAAAGAGATTTGGAGGCGTGCCACTTCCGGACACCGCGCAAGTGCAATTGGCAAACTCGCATCAGACCTCAGAAGAATCTATTGAGGACTGGGGCTGATAGAGTTATACAATTGTCAATGCGTGCGTATCCGGATATGACAGAAAACTTTATTTATAGACAGGCCATCAAGAGAATTTGCCACGGCTGTCTGGACAAAGAAGCTGGTCAGTTCGTGGTGAATCAAAATTTAGAGACAGTTGAACTGGTAATTGATAAAATTAAAAGTTATCAGTTCAACCATAAAAGTATCTATGAGAGTCGGAAGAAGGAAATCAAACAGTTATATGTGTCTCCTTCAGGTTCCGAATCCAGTGATGATGAGCCTGCTATAAAATCGGTGAAGCAAACAAAAATTAAACAAAAGAACGAAAAACCAAGGGATAAAACAGAAGTTCAATAATCAGAACTTAAGAAAGAAGTAGGAGATTTAAAAGAGAATATGAGGTTAATATTGCCTAGAGCAATTAAAAACTAGGCCAGCCAATAATAGGTCTCCTAGTCCCTTGCGGAGTAGATCCCCTTCACCGATAAAAGGTTCCCAACCTGTGTGTTTCCAATGTCACGGGCAAGGACATTTCGCAAGAGATTGTCCTAGCAGGAATGATGGAAACCAACCAGTAAAATCAGTGTCGTTTAATTTAAACGACAAGGGGTCAGGCCAGAAGGCCTAAACCTGACTCACTTAGAGAAAGGCCTACAATGTGCAGATGAACCATTAATAATAAGACATTTAAAATCAAGGTCTAATTTAAAGTTCCTTTGAAGATTCAAGGTAAAAGAGTAGAGGCTATAAATAGATACTGCTTCTGATGTAACAATCCTTTCAGATCAGTTCTATGAGTCTTTACCTTTAAAACCTAAAATAACTAGGTCATTTACTTTGAATACCGCTGGACGAAATATGTCAATGAAGGGCTATTTATTAGAACCAACAGAAATATTACTTAATGGTCTTGTATTTAAAGAACAATTGTATGTTGCACCTCTTGAGGATGCCATGCTAATTGGGTTAGATTTTATGTCAAAACACAAAGCTGTGGTTGACATGGAGTCTGGAAATCTTCATATACAGAAACAAGTAATATCCTTCATTGGCCAAAATGGTGATTCTGTACCTTGTGTCCAACGAGTGACAGGGTTAGGGTAAAAAATAAAATTAATATCCCTCCCTGTTCAGTAGTTAGAGTAGAGTGCAGGTTAGATAAACCTCTAGAATCTACGTCTTACCTGGTTGAGCCTGATATAAAAACGGTGCTTGCTCCCCGTGTGTGTATCGAGGGTGCACAGGCACCAGTCATGGTATTTGTCAACATTTCTGATTATAAAATAACACTTTTTAAGGATCAGGATGTTGGCGAAGCTTCAGAGGTAGACGAGATTTCACCAGTGATACATGACTCTATTAACACAAACACTGTTAAAAGTATAAAGGTGCAAGATTCTCCTTCTCAGGAGCATGTTCCTGAGCATTTAGTTGACTTGTA
This sequence comes from Atrina japonica, assembly GCA_030159075.1. Lineage (NCBI taxonomy): Eukaryota > Metazoa > Mollusca > Bivalvia > Pterioida > Pinnidae > Atrina > Atrina japonica. The sequence continues at coordinate 13,839 of BROG01001076.1, forward strand.
TCAGAGATCGTGTTCTGAATTAAGCACTGAGCAGTGTCGGCTGTTAAAACGGCTTCTAATTGACTATGCAGATGTGTTTTCAGCTCATGAGTTTGATCTGGGTAGCTTTACTGCTATGGAGCATGCTATTGATACCGGAGATTCGCGCCCTATCAAACAACGTTTCCGAAGAACCCCAGTTTGCTTTGCAGGTGAAGAAGAAAAACATTTAGAAAAAATGTTGAAAGCCGACGTCGTTGAGCCTTCAATATCTGAATGGGCATCTTCTCCTGTTTTAGTTCGGAAGCGAGATTGGCAGTGTGAGATGGTGTGTGGATTACCGAGCTCTAAACAAAGTAACGAAAAAAGACGTATTTCCACTACCCCTGGTGGAGGAATGTTTGGATACCTTAGCAGGAATAAACATGGTTTTCTAAGCTAGACGCCACTTGGGGTTATTGGCAAATAAAGGTGAAAGAGGAAGATAAATGTAAAACTGCCTTCACCACAAAATACGGTCTTTTTCAGTTTAAAAGAATGAGCTTTGGTCTAACAAATGCACCCAGCACCTTCTCTAGAGTCATGAATCTTGTCTTGCGAGGTCTACACTGGAACACAGTTCTAGCATTTTAGATGACGTATTGGTTTCTAGGAAGAACCATAGAAGAACATTTGGTAAATCTTACCGAGGTGTTTCAAAGGTTCAGGAAATACGGAATCAAATTTAAAGGCCAAAAAGTGTGATCTGTTAAGACAAGAAGTAGAGTATTTAGGAAGAACTGTAGGTCGAGAGGGTATGAAGGTCAGTAGAAGCTTTGTTGAAACTATGGAAGCATGGACAGTCCCTAAGTGTTCCAAGGAAGTGGAACGCTTTTGTGGATTTGCCAACTATCATAGAAATTTCATAAAAGATTTTGCTGAGATTTCCGTGCCACTTTATGGACTTACAGGAAAAAATAAATTTAGGTGGGAAACAGAACATCAGGAAGCCTTTGAAAAGCTAAAAGTAGCACTCAGTAGCGCTCCTGTGCTTGCGATTCCTACCCGTGAGGATAAATTTATTTTAGACACTGATGCATCCGACCATGCCATTGGTTGTGAACTGATTCAGATTCAGGATGGGGAAGAGAGATGTGTATCATATTGTAGTTTCTCTCTCACGCCAGAAACAGAAGAAGTATTGCACAACCAGGAAGGAACTGTTAGCAGTTGTAAGGTGTACCAGGCAGTTTTAGACATTATCTACTGGGTAGAGAATTCATTTTAAGGACTGACCATAGCTCCCTTCAATGGTTGATGAATTTCAAAAATCCCATAGGCCAATTAGCCAGGTGGATGGAGGAATTGAGTCAGTACTGGATGATAATACAACATAGACCCGGTAGCAAGCATGTCAATGCAGATTATATGTCTAGACTAGGTGCTCCAAGTACCTGTCACCATTTCAAACATGGTGTACAACTAGCTGACCTTCCTTGTGGAGGATGTCATTATTGTCAGAAAAGGCACTTTGAATGGAGTGGTTTTATTGAAAATGTAGATGAAGCTGTTCCATTGACAAAAGTACAACAAATCAGTAAACAACCGGTCCTTTTGTCTTGGATGGGTGGATACACCTGGGAAAGGGTGAATGATATACAGCGAAAAGATGTAGATCTACTGCCCATAATACAGTGGTTGGAATCCGGGAAAATACCCAATGAAGGGGAAATTTTCTTGAGTAGTCCAGCTGCTAAACACTATTGGATCAACAAGGAGTTGTTTTTGTTGTGTGAAAATGGTGTGGTATGGAGACAGAAGACAACGGATGTTTCTGAAAAGTTATTAGTTGTACCGATAGCCCTTAGGCAGGACATTCTGAGATTATCACATGATTTACCCTCCTCTGGTCATCAAGGTCAATCAAGGACATTGGAAAGATGTAAGTTACGTTTTTACTGGTATTCCATGGACGTTGATGTTAAACATTATGTCGCATCTTGTTTCTGTTTGTAACAGAAATAAAAAATCAAACAGGAAAGCGAAATGCAAAACTGACTACGTTCCATGCCGGGTCCCCCATGGAGAGAGTTCACATGGACTTTCTCGGACCCTTACCAGTAACAAAAAACAAAAACACCTATGTTCTTGTCATGGTGGACCAGTTTACAAAATGGGTAGAGTGTGTTCCACTACCAAGTCAGTCCGCACAGAGGAAACTGCATTAGCTGCGGTAAACCAATTCTTTACCAGATTTGGTTTTTCCATATCAGATTTTCACAGATAGAGGGGCTAACTTTGAAAGTAAGTTATTTGCTCAGCTCTGTGAAAGACTGAAGATCCACAAAAACAAGGACCACAGCATATAGACCATCAGTAACGGTCAAGTGGAAAGATATAATAGGACATTGATGGACGCAGTACGCTGTTTCTCGAGCAGATCACCCACAAAATGGGATGAGTATCTACCACAGTTGGCAGGTGCTCTAAGATCAGCCGTTAACCGCAGTACTGGATACTCCCCAAACATGCTAATTGATTGGCAGGGAGGTCAAATGCTCCTATGGATCTTATGTTTCCTTGCCCAAAAAGTACTGACTCTGTGGATTATGATCAGTTTGTCCTAGAGCTTATTAGACATATTCAGTCTGCTCATGAGATAGCCCGTGAAAAATTAAAATCTAGTTTAGCTGTAATTAAGCGTGACTATGATTTAAAAACTTTCACAAGAGCTTACTCAGTGGGCGATGCTGTATATGTTTTAGACACTGCCGTGCCTAAAGGCAAATGTGCCAAGTTAAGACCACAATGGAAAGGACCTGGATTGATTGTAAAGAAATTGACAGATTATTTGTATAAGGTCTTAATACGTAAAAAACTAGAACAATCAATCATGACAGGCTAAAAACCATGTAAGGATAGAGAACTACCCACATGGTTTGCATTCAAAAAATGAAATATCTAGAAGCAGGATCACTGGATATAGGGTGTCCGTCAGACAATTCTGATAACAAAAATGAATATTGTCTATGTCGAGGTCCCTATACTGGTGAATTCATGATACAGTGTAATGAATGTAGGGAAAAATGGTATCATGGATCCTGTGTGGATGTAACCAGTGAGGAAGGCATTATGATCGATATTTATCTCTGCCCTGAATGCTATATAAGTGAAGTGAATTTATTTTGCAGATCATAATGCCTGGAAAAGAGAACTAAATCAAAAAGGGCAGAGGAAGAGGCAGGGAAAAGGCAAGCCTCTTCAAGGGCTCCAAAAATTTATGCAGCTTCGGAATTCAGAGGAGTCCGTACTGAATTGCGTAAATCGCGTCAGTAACGAAGGAATCCTCGTGGAGTCCAGAAGTTTGTACAGTGCCCTTGTCACTCTTCCACGTGATGAGTTTCAGGAGTGTCTGATAATGCAATATCAGTTGGCTCAGGCTAAAAAACATCGAGCCTGGGTTAATGATATTAGAATCAGTTGTCAGTTGGACTTCCCTGATGAGTGGATTGAGCAGAATCTACCATCACTGGATAACCAGAGGTTACCTAAACCTAAACGGACCCCGGCGTCAGAGTATGTTGCCGAAACATCGCGCGACATCAGACTGCTGCAGGACCCGTCTATTCCTGTGGTTCAGCTTGATGCTGTGACGGATTCCATTGTGCAGCCTGATCCTAAAACACCGTCATCCTTGGGTTTGACTGAGGCTAGAGTGGAGGAGCCTATGGAGGAGGTGATAATCGAGGTCGATGCTCGGCCTGTGGTTGATCCGACTTCTGCGGAACCTTCCTTAGTTTCGGTTGGAACTTGGGTTGATGAAGTGGCAATGGAAGAGGTTACCATTGGAGTTATTGATCAGCTGTTAGATGAGCCAGGGAGTTCTGGTTGTCTGGAAGGAAGTCTGGGTAATACTGACCAGATTTTATCGTCATCTCCTGATGTTAGTCCTTATGTACAAGGGGTAACTGCGGTTGAGTCAGTACAGACCATTGTGGATGTTCCTGAGAATACCTCAGTGAGTGTTTCTCCAAAGCCCCACACTGTATCTGATCAACGTCGGCCCTCAGTTCCTGGTGAGAGTGATTGTAGTGCGGGTGCTGACCATTCTACATCTTCCTCTGGACATTTTGAAAAGAAAAGGATGCAGAAATCTGCTCCTGCCCAGAGGAAGGTGGAATTCACAAAAAACTTCCAAGAAAAGGTCGCTCTTCGTCACCGTCACTGAACCAGTGGGGAAAGATGGTTGTCGGCAGCCGAGTCCGCCAGTGCAGACCAGGACTTGGTGTATTGCCCCTTGTCATTTTGTGAATCGCTAGACACCAGGCTGAAGCGACATGTGTCAGTGAAGCATTTTCCAAGGGCTTTGAGAAGTGTGGCTGCATCTTCGCATGACATTGAGCAGCAGTTGGATTGCCTGAAAAGGTTAATTCATTATGCTTTCGGGGCAGAGGCATCGCTGGATAGGGCTGTTGATTGGGTCAATCAGCAGGGTGAGATTCCCCGGAGAATCACGCTCAATCCGGTGCATCAGAATTTATTTCGTGATGCATGCAGGTTATTGGGTATTGAGGCTCCCAGTGAATTCTCACTTCACCCTGTTAACTCTCCAGTGGTTCTTCTGTTTTGGAGGTGTATGCTGGTCTTGTTAATGCGGTCTGTAGCCAATCTCAAGTTCGGAATTTGTGAGATTTGAGTCCCCTTCCAGGAGGGAACCATCTGCTGACACCGCACCAGCAAGTCAGCCTCTGATTGACACCAGTTCAGAGGTGGGTGATGTGATTCTGTTGAGGGAGGCTGGAGCTGAAGATTTGTCCGAATCTCATATAGATTCCGAATCGGAAACTAGGAGTTCCTAAGGTCTTCGACAGTCATTTCCACTTGGATCGTTCCAGTTTGAAAATCTGGAATTCCACTACAGTGGTCATACTGTTGAGGATCTGATTCAGTATAGCTTCTCCAACAGAGTGACTTATAAACCAGCGGTGTGCCAGTTAACGTGATGGTGGAATTATTGTGTTTCAGCGAACCAAGACCTATCCAGATGTGAGTTTCACACACTGAAAGGACCTTGGAGGGTAGCTGTGGGGGTTCATCCGAAGCACTACGATACCCTCACAGTGGAGCGGGACACTGGTTCTCCAGCGTTTACTTGGCCATCCGAGGGTTGTTGCCTTGGGGGAGTGCGGATTGGACCGTACCATTCCTACCTCTAAGTGGTCTCGACAGGAGGACACTTTCAGGCGGTTGTTGAGGCTTGCCAGAGCTAATCAGCCCCTGGTGTTACACCTGAGAGGTCCTGTAGGTGATGAGTATGGTTCAGACGTTCATTGTCGTTGTCTGATGATGATGGAGCTATTGTGTGACCGCAATCAGCTTGTTCATGTGCACTGCTTTAAGGGGAAAGCCGAACTCGTTGAGATGTGGCTGCGGAAGTTTCCCAGAGTTTACTTTGGTGTTACTGCTGCAGTCCGCTCATTTGATTCAAATCAAATTAAATGGTTGCGAGCTATCCCCAAGAAACAAAGCTATTGCTGGAGACCGATTCTCCATACTTTCCCCTTGGCAGTGCCAGAGTCAATACCCCGGCATATTTGGGGAGAGGTAGCCGCCTTAGTATCGGCTCACCTTGATACCAGGCCTGCGGAACTGATGAGGATGACGCTGCAAAATGCCCAGACTTTGTATGGCATTCACAGGATTAACTGTCATCTGTATTAGAGCCAATTTTTGACTGGGACTATTGAAGGGAGGATACCTTTTTCTTATAGAATACGGATCAAAGCTTTTCTTAAGTTTTGTGAACGTGCTCTATATTAGAGAATTAGTGTCACCTCCATACCAATGGTTCAGTCGCTCTATAATACGTGGTAACCTGTTAAATTAAACAGGGGAGAGAGTGTGGTGATAACGGGAATTAGAGCCAACCCGTTATCACTTGTAAATAGAGTGGCTCTGCGCCTGCGCATTGAGTTCCCGGGTATTTTAGATCAACCCAAGACAGACGATATAGAACTCACCTACCGGCCGGACGAAGATTCCACGAACAGTTATATTCAATTATATATATAGATATAACTGTCAGAAGCCAAGTTGGTAAGTATAAATTTACTATAGTATGATGATTTTCATCAATGTAGGCTACCATAGACAGACAGCCAATGTATGAAAAAAAAAACTTACCAAGAGTGTTAACATTGGCACTAAGAAATCCTACATTTTGCTCTTGTAGCCGATCAATAATGTCATTCTGTAGGGCAGCACGATTCCAAAATTACCCGAAAACCATGTTGTCTGCTTTTTAATATAAAAATAACCACCGGAAGTCATCTGAAGCAGAACATTACGGAACGGAATCGGACAAGACACGGGATATTTCCGGTCGACTGTATTCGTTTAAAAACGTAAATTTAAAAAATAAAAAAAATCGGGGCGGGCGTGAAAATCGGGGCGGGCGGGGATGAGAATCTAGGATTTTTTTTATTATGGCCTTATAGATAATAAATTGTAATAATAAAATTTGTTGTACATCGTGACGTCAAGGTATTACATTGGATTAATTTTTAGATAAAACCTATCGACTTGCATTAAAATTGAAAACAATCACGTAGGTCAATTAAACAGTCCCCTTAAAGTTTCCATAGGAACAGTGGGGTTGTGTTATGTCCATCCTTCCGTCTATTTGTCTTTCCTTAAATACGTCTGTCATTTTGTTTTGTACCGAATAAATCTCATTCATATTATTAACAGTGACAGATCTAGAAACTTTTCAAACGGGGTGGGGTGGGGTGAGGCTGGTAACATAAATTTATACTATAAAAACTGTTATACCATATATACCTCAACAGGAGTGGATCGATGATTTTAAGTTTAAGGGGGTGGCTGTTATGTATAACTTCCCTGAGCATAATTTGTTAATAAATTTTCAACTTTTTTAAAAGAAAATTTAAAGGTTTTACAATTTTGCGAAGTCGGGGGCGCATGTCTGTTGCGCTCCCATCTGAATCCGCACATAATTCTGATCTTTGGATTAATTGTTAGACATTTTTGTCTAGGGGATGGGATGTTACACAACTTTAAAAAAAAATGTGAAATTTGAAATTTGAAATCTGAAGACAGATTTTGTACATCCAGACACGAAAGTAGGACTGTTCATCCGACAATATATACTGATTATCCGTCTAAAAAGAGGGCTGATTTAGCAAACATATATAAAATGTAAATGCTAGGGGATGCTCCTCCGTAAACTTTCCAAAATTTTACAAAGGATAAGAGGCTTTTTTTTGTAGCTTCCAGACATTCAGATATGATCTTTATCCTTAAAGAATATTTCATTGATTGATTGCTTAATTCCAAAAAAGTAAAAAAAAAAAAAATCAGAAGACATATAAGCTGAATGGTATAGGTTCGGGTGTGTGCTCCCACAGTACATTTTTGACAAATTTTATGCTTAGGTTTTGATGTATGCTCCCTCTGGATTTTTTATGATGATTATTTTCAAGCCCTGAGACCTATTTATAGTATCAAGCACTGAATTAGAATATATTTATCCTTTCAAAAGCATCTCATTGATAGATTGATTAAACCTCCACAATAAAGTGTAAATTCAGCGATGGCTAGGAAGCTCGTGAGCATGCTCCCAAGATACATTTTTGGAATTATTAGATTTGGATTCCTGATGAGGCATTTTCTAGCTCCAAGACACAGATTTCTCTTAGTTATTTTCTCACAACTCTTACAAGAGCAATGCATGAGGGGAATCCAGAAGATTTTTGGATTTTAAAATCTTTGGGTGGTCATTTTTAGATTACACATAAAAGATTCAACAGTTAAATACATGTATTCAGTTCTTTATTTTAATCAACCAGAGTGCAACCCCCATACCCCACTGTATATCCGACAATGATGTATTAGGCTCCCGTGTTTGGTGCAGGTAAAATCTTGTAAACCAAGTGTCGCATACAGAAATTGCACACGTACCATTTTATAATTTTAGAGTGATTTCATTTATCTGCGCCATAACAAATTAATTTATTCATGTAGATTCCCCATGCAATGAATTTTAGAAAATGGTGCTCATGTCCCACATTTTCTGGAGTACTGTGCAGCACATATATATCTTATACACACACACACAACCACACACACACACACACACACACACACACACACACACACACACACACACACATATATATATATATATATATATATATACATATATATACAAAACTGATTAAAAGTCTAACGTCAAAAACTTAAATATCAAAATAAAGGATGCCACACCACAAAACAGTTTTTAGTTTTATTAACTTATATTGCGACACGTATCTCGCGTTATAAACGCTCAAGAGTCAATGATCATCAACAAAAATGTATTGAATATATATCATGAATCTCATGGTGGTAAAGTAAATACATGCATAGGCATCGGAACCGGGGGTGGGGGGCTAGGGGAGCTTAGCCCCCCCCCCACTTTTTTGCAAAGATAGACATAGGTGTTGAAAATTGGGGCTTAGCCCCCAAACGTTTCTGGCGCGTGTGTGTGTTTTAAGTTGGTTTAGCCCCCCACTTTCAATTTGCTTCCGACGCCAATGACATGTATTAGCAGTTGGTGTAATAGATAAGATAACACTAATGTATGAATCTTAATGCAAAGAATAAACAAAATTAGTTAATCTGATAAGAAGGCTACTCCTTTGCATAAGATTATATGAAATGTGTGGGTTAGGTTCTGTTAAATAATGGTTTGAATTTATCAATAAAATCTTGGTCTTTGTGTGTCACGGTTACAGGTAACATAAATACAATTAACATGTTTCCCCCTTTAAAACCACACAAAAAGTATACATATGAAAGAATTTAATGTAATTAGCTGATTTTATTATCATTTGATGTTAATTTGATTTGTCACATTTAAGATTTAAGTGACCTTGAACTAACAGGAAATGACCTTTATAATTATCTATTGTTGTTGTTAATTGTTGTTTAACGTCCCACTCAAGAATATTTCACTCATATGGAGACGTCACCAGATGCCGGTGAAGGGCTTCAAATTTTGGCCTATGCTCGGCCATTGAGCAGTGAGGGTTCTTTAACATGCCGACACCTACTGTGACACGGGACCTACAGCTTTTACTGTCTCATCCGAAAGACAGGAAACCAACCTGTCGCCGGCGGGACTCGAACTCACGACCTCACGATCCAGAGTCGAGCGCGCTACCGACTGAGCCAGGCCGGCTCTTATGTTTATCTATGGAAAATCCTTTGGACAAGAAGAGTAAAATATATTTTAAATAACCTATATACAAGGTCATATATTTAACAGTAAAACCTGACCGTTTGTTTGAAACATGAATAAAAGAATTTTGATAATGTTTGATGAGTATTCCGAATATCTCAAAATAGCTCATGTTTCAATGGCAGTCATCACATTCAGATAAAATTTGCCCAATCAGCTTTTTGTAAAAATTGACAGAAAAATATGTTTTTTTAAAATATAGAATAGATTTTTGTCATTAAAAAGTGTGCAATTTTTGTGACAACTTATTAAATTTGTGTCATTTTCACCGAATTTGCCAATTTTGCCAAAGTGACAATTTCAGTAAAATGAACCCTGCTGCTGCTTGTAGAAAGGATATTATTGAAGGAAAAGTTAAATTTATGGAGATGAAAATTGAATAATTCAAAATATGTAATTATTTTTAGATAAGATTTCTTCAATTTTTAACAGGAAAATAAAGAATCTGGCTTATTTTTAGCATAATTAGTAAAGTCTGAAGGGTGGAGTAGCCTCCCCTTGTTTACTATGGTAACCAAGAGCATTTCTTAAAAAATACTGACTGATTTTTCACTTTGTTGTGATACTAACTGCATATGAAAAATTTCACAAGAATCTGAGACCATGCTTACCAAGGTATATAGTAAATATTTGGGTGCTTACAGAGAACTGGTATTAAGATCCGTTAAAGTGCGTCTTAATAGGGTAATGCGAAGAAGCAATCAACCAATCCCATGAATGGTATATTTTTCGGTGGTGATAAGAAATGGTTTATGAAATACAAAAATAATTGAATGCTGAATTTCTGTGACGGAGGATCCTGAACCCTTTAAACCCTACAGGCCATAATAAACTGGTCTAAACAATAGAAAAAATCATACCATCTAGATACTTCGGTTTGAAATGATATTACAAGAGTGTTGGTTCGATAATTTGAAATAATTGCGGTGGACGAGATCTGATTTTGCTTTAACATCCTGCTTTAGTTTGATTTGATTTGATTTTTTGTTTTGCGCCATACTCAACAATCTTTCAGTCATATGTTATAACAGTACGCTGATTACTTAAGAACTTTGTGTTACCTGGTTCCCTGTATGTATAACTCACTTTTACCTCGAAGCAGTCTTTCAACAGTCCTCTAAATATATTAAAATTTCTAGATTCAATACTTACAGGTTTCGCCTTTCCATATGCCACTACTGGTTTGTCCACCATCTTTGATATATCAAGTTGTTCATTACATTGTATGACATGGTCGTACGTTATTTGCAAAGACTGATCGCAAAACAGACGACAGAACAGAAAAGCCGTATATTATAAACAACACTGTAAGATCCATACGTCTTGAATGACTTGTAACCAGCATATTTCTCGTTTTGCTACTGTTACTCAAATCTGTCAGTCTTTATGTACACTGTTACAAAAATATACCGCTACATAAATAGTAGTGTAGTTATCAATTTGTCACTTAGTGAAAGGAAACGCAAATCGTTTCCCCATTAATTTTGATAAAACCATCTATCTAAATCGACTGTTTATGGATGTCATTTTAAAAAAAACAATCTATACAACGTATCTAATATTAGTAAGTAGTTACATTGTGATTGCTTCGGTTTCACTTGAAGGAGATAATACTGTGGGACGGGCATTCCACTTATTACAAAAATCAAAATTGTTTCAGATTTATTTTTCTACAATAACACTTATGGTTAAACAATGAAAAATAGGCCGCTTAATTAGAAACATAGACGTGTAAATATTTCGAGTTAACCAGACGTGGTTAACACACTCCGAACAGTTTCGTTAGTCGGTATAGGAACGTGAACTTTGACATGCATTACTTTTTGGATAAGCCCGCAATACTACCTGTTTAACTTACAAATGCCTTGCTAAGTGGTTTATCAATATATTGGTATAGCAAGTATAATTCCGAACACCAGGTGCATAGGTCGAGATTTCGAATCTCAGCCGTGGCTTTGTGAATTTGTAGGTGTCGTGAGGTTTCTGTTTTTGTGCTTTATGCATGATTTATTTAAACAGATATAGTATCATTTCTGATCAAATGTCTATAGTAAATGTTCAATGTTGCACTACATATATTTGTATTTCTCTACACTGCATGCTTCGTATTTTCATTTACAGAAGGAATAAACACCTTCCATCTCTATCTCAACGGCCGAATTCTCAAGTTCGGAATTCTACCCACCGCTCATTTTGTTAATGCGTAGATGGCCAAGTGCTTAGGGCACCGTGCTTGAAAGCCAGGCGATTTGATCTGTAAGTCGAGAGTTCGAACCCCAGCTGAGGCATGGTGAGTTTGAATTGTGAATATGGAAATGTTTGTTTTGTTAACAAAACTTTTACATATATACTGCAAAACAATCTTTTATAAACGTTTGTGAGGGTAAAAGTAAATGCAAGGTTGATAAAACAACACCCATACATATTGCTGATTCATGCATACGTAGATCGCATGTAAATGAAAAACCCTGTGTCATATGACAGTAGACTGGTATGGGAATGCATCATATTTATGAACAAATAAAATCGGAATTAAAAGTTTGCACCAATTTTATTTTAATGCACTAATGTATGTTACTGAACTAATTTCATATGTTTAGTTGTATTCTTAGGGTGCCTGGTGTAAAACAACATAAAAAAAAAATCACCTTGACCTGCAGTTGTGAGATGATCCCTTATTGACCAGTCTAAATAAATAATGGTGTGTGACAGAGTATTGGATTTACACCAATGTAATTGTTCTTGAAATTAGAAAGACATCTTATATCGTTAGTAATAGGAAACGTTTAAAATTGCCTGATGCAATTGACATTTTTAAACAAGTGACTGAGCACAGGACCAACAAAATGTGAGAACACATAAAAATCTGTCCGAGGCAATATTTTTAGTTTTGTAAATTGTTCGCATCGGAAACAAAAGAGTTGCTCTCACCGTGGTTCATTCTCACACTATATATTCTAAATCCACTTAAGGACTGTTTTTCTTTTTTTCCATAAGCCATTGCATTTATACTCGATGCAGTCCAAAAAAATGAAAAAACAATCCTTATATCTATATATATTACCATTTTCTGTTAATCTGTAGTCAGCTGGTTACGAAATTCATTCTGTTTAATTGGCTTTGCGGTAGTAGTTTTTTCATATGACGTAACGGCTAAACAGCTTTGTGAGACGAGAAGTAGTTTCCCTTTTCTGTCCGGAAATACTAAATGGAATTAAGGTTTATTTTCTTATTTTCATATCATTTTGAAAGAAACTAGTGATATGGACAATTTTGAATAAGTGTCAGATTTGTTTTTAAGTTATTTTAGAATATTCGTCTGCTTGGTAACCGGAAGGTTAGAATTGAAAATGCAAATGGCCGCGCCCATGAGTATGCTGTATAATGTATTTACAAACGAATTTGCGTTTGAATTCTGATATATTATTAATGGGATATAATATGGAAAGTTTGGGTGTGACTTACAAGAAGTGAGACAGCTAATTTGTCTGTCTGTCTGTCTGTCTGTCTGTATGTGTGTATGTATGTATGTGTGTATATTTCAATTCATTTCTCTATGAGGTATTTGTATTTATTCTGAAAGTAATCCCAGCAACTGCTATCACCTAGAGAAATGGAAATACAAGGAACAGTTCATTTATCTGTGATTTATCTTCTTGTTTAGGTCTACGTGGAAATCATTAACATAATTTACCCACTAGATATTATTAATCTTCCTCAATAAAATAATATTCAAGCTGTCATTTTCCGGAACAGTTTTAGCAATTTATCACGCTAAAATCTAATTTCTGTCATGCTTTGCCTTGCCTCTCCGTGCTATTTTCACGATATTATGACATTTCGCGTCCTTCGCAATTATTATACAGTGAACAGGGCGAAAAAAAACCAAATACACCTCTTAAGACAAAACCTGAAGTGGCACGGGAATATACAAGAGTTAACAATATGCGATGGAGCATAAAATGATTACGCATAGGGAAAAACACAGCAAATGGGGAACTTTAAGGTTACGCTGAAATTGGCAATGACTGCACTCGATCAGACATGGCTGTCGGAATTCGCCATTCGAGGTGGATAACTGTATTACGCTGTGCACGACTAAATTTCTCTTCTAACATATATATATATATATATATATATATATATATATATATATATATATATATATATATATATATATATATATATATATATACTCAAAGACGCATTCTTCAAACTGTATTGAAAAATTAATTCAAGAATGAACTTTGTAGACTCTGGATCTGTGGACCCGGTTTATGTGGACCTGTGGTTTTCTGATCATGCCTAGCATAGGCATTTGTGTCTATCAAGGGGGGACGAAGTATTGTGTAGTCACATCACCTAGTTCCCGAACCACATCAATAGAAACAAGTACTTATGCGACCAGAAATATTTTGATGTCATGGAAATATAAACTGATAGTCATTTCTAAATAAAATTGTAATGATTTTATATGATGATCTTAAATCTTCTTTTTTTCTCAAATAGTTGTCTCTCTGTGTATGAACACATGGTCTTTATGGTCACTTTCAGATGCGTTTTAGGGTCACAGTTGAATGTTGATAATATAATATAATATTATTACCAACATGTGCATGTTTACTTTGTTGCCATTTCATGATAGAAAAAAAAATTAATGGTTACATTGGCTATCCCCAAAACCACTCCTGATAATATTTCTTGTAAAATTGATATCATTCTTTTATTCAAAAAATTTGAAAAAAACACGATGTGGTTTTACCTTTTCTGAACAACTTCTGAAACAAGTGTATATCTTGTGTGTTTACTAAAATGAAACTGATAAACAGTTTTCTTTATCAAAGGTATAGGTTATTGTTGACCAAAATATTCTATCTATGAATCTTCAGGGTTCGATCTTGGAGTCAACCCATTGATAATGCAATTTCAAATAGGTCTGTGTACCCTCAAATATTAAAGTCTAAATGTTCTTAATGTTCTCTGATTTTATTATTATAACTGATCTTGATAATATGGTATCAAAGTGCATTATGAAATCAGTTTGCATAACTGCTAAATGATAAACATTGTACATCTGGTCAGTTAATATTAAAAAATGAATAAAAGTAACTTTGACACTAGTCATTAAACGAAAAGATATTTTGACATGTTTATACAACGGATGAACAATTATATATCCTATCAAAAATTCAATAGTACAGTCAGTGAAAGAAGCAACATATATCTTCATTTTCTATATAAAACTGGATCAATATCATGTATTGTTAATGCACGCAATGTATTCAATATCTATATTTCAAATCGTATTTTGACACAATATGTATGCTGATTCCTTACAGTTTTAACTGTATCGACATTACATGAATTTGTAAAAAACAGACAGACACACACATGCATAAATAAACATTTCACAGCATTTTAAAATTTCACATGCAGTATTACACATGTATCGTCATATATTTGTAATATGATTTGGATTTATTTTACATAAATCCGTTTAATTTGTAAAATATGGATTCTTCGGTGTGTTTGTACAGCTATGTGGTTATTCTTGCTTTTACCAAAGGACTAAATGTAGCTTAACTGCATGATATCCTTGCTATGATATTACCTACAGAAATTGTAGAAAAATAGACCTTTCGTAAAAATCAAGAAAAAAAACAACAAGAAAATGTGTTCGTTTAAACATATACTATGTGCCATGGTTTTATACCTTCGTACCTTCATTTCCAGTTTTGCCAATTTATAATTAAGATATAAAAAATCTCAGATACCAATGAATAAATCAATAGAATGCCCGGGTCATAGATACAAATCCGGTAAAAATGGATAAACACGGACCTCTGGAAACCAGAGGAAATTAGGTGCCATGGAGGAGTAAGCATCCCCTCGGTCATACCCGCCGCGAGTCCACAGTCATGTCCAAATACGTGAGGGGTGAATCCTCGTCACAATTGGTACAGACGTCTCAACAACCGCCAACGAAAAGGCAACTCAACATAACACTAAGTGAAACAGAGTAATCGCAAACATTTGCGGAACGTTGAAATTAATTGCGGATTTTGATAATCCTATGTCAATAAGTTGTCAGTGAGTAGTTTACCTCTGTAAATGAAATCTTCATATGTTGTACATGCCCTGACATATCTGATCAGTTGTGAAATATAAATTCCATATGCGGGTGACTGAGGGATATTACTACTTAAATGTGGAAAATTGACGATGGGAAAGCCGAAATCGTCGCGTTTGTCATTTAGCTTAGTTGCCAATTTCCCTCCTGTGTCTATATTAAGTAAAATGTCTAAGTATGAAGCGTGTGTGCTTGATTCCGTTGTTTCTTCGTCCATCCGTAGCACAATTTTCTATAAAAAGACTTAAGAATTAGAAATACAATTTGTTGCGTCACGAAATGTCCGCCGTCGCTAAATGTTCGCATACTTTTCAACAAAATTGCCACGAAATATCCGCCCGTCACGAAGTGTTCGCATACCTTTCAACAAAACCGTCACATTATTTCTGCCGTCACGAAATGTCCGCAGATCTTTTGGAAAACCCGTTAAGTTATGTCCGCCTTCACAGAATAAGTACGGGGGGGGGGGGGGGGGGGGGGGGGGGGGGGGGGGGGGGGGGGGGGGGGGGGGGGGGGGGGGGGGAGGGGGGGGGGGCGTATTGGTTCATTTATCGTTTTATCAGCATGATATCTACCGATATGACATTAAATTTAGTTCGCCGTACTTTTTCTGTAAACAAGCAGGGGTATATAATATATATTTGTATGGCCTGAATAACAATATGTCGACTACACAACACTTTATAATATTGGAACCTTAAAGTGGTCAGAGAATACCAATACTTTCTGTTGTTTTATCTTTTTAAATTGAAGTTGTAAAAGTATATGCATAGAAATACAATATTTATATTTCAGAACATGAATAATTGCAGTTTTTAGTGAAAACTTCCCAGAAATTTACTTGCATTCATGTTTTACATGCTTTCCGTATCGATGTAACAGCAGTAAATGGTACACGTGTGATCTCTAAATAAGGGTGTTTGTATCGCGTTCCTTTATCATTTTATGGCAGAATGCAGTGCATGTGTGCACTGGTTTTGATCAGTATGTCTTTAAATTGTGTAATGTGAACTTTTTGCGATGTTTCATGTAGTTCAATACAGGCCGGTTATGGGCCTTTAAGTAGTTTCAATTCAAACACTTCTACCAATATCCCTTATAAGATGGTTTACCACGCGCAATGACGATCTGACTAATAGAACCGTTCCTTAGAGGTTCTTCGTAAACAGCTACTAATTGCCACGACAATTTTCTGTCCTCTCACAGAAACAACTTAAACTCCAACATAGTGATTCCTTAATTTGCCAGATACTATAAACAAACAGGATAGGGAGCTCCATCGTCGTAAAACCACAGTCCGAAATCTCTGTGCTCTTCTCTATTCGTGAATTCATGTGCCCGAAATCACTCGTGCATATTTTTTTATTATTCATGATGCCTCATCCAATGTGGAGCCGGCATGGTTAATCGGTAGCGCGCTTGACTCTTGATCGGTGTCGTAAGTTCCAGTCCAGCCGTCGGCAGGCTGGATTCCTGTCCTCTGCATGAGACGGTAAAACTCGAATCCCATGTCGCAGTAGGTGTCAGCACGTTAAAGAGCACTCACTGGTCAATGGCCGTAATGTAGAGCATAGGCCAACATTTGAAGCCCTTCACCGGCATTTGATGATGTCCCATATGAGTGAAAGATTCTTGAGTGGGACGTTAAACAACAATACACGAACAAACAAACAAAATCAACCAATGTGAGTAAACGGTGCTCCCGCATTCGCCAGCTAATCAGACCGAGGCTATGTAACAATTTCAAAATTGTATTAGACATCGCGATAACTTCCGTTGCCGGTCACGTCTACTTTAATTGGATACATTGAAAACACGTTCTTTTTTATAAATATACATTAAATACGAGTGATTTCGGGAATACGAAACCTCGAGTAGGCAGGTGCGTAGTAATTCCGGACCATGGTTTTACGACTATGAGGGCGCCCATGTATATAAACATCAATGCACATTTAGGGTTCTAAATGTTTGTTTTCGAAGCTAAAAAATCAAATCGCCATAAGGTCGAACATTGTAACATTCACCTTATATCCATATAACCTGGCGGAGAGTAGTCTCCCTTTCTTGACTTGGTCACGTTCAAAATTTATATAATAAAGAATAACGACATTAAATTTACTACAAAAGTCGTCTTTTCTTATTATCCTATCTACGAATATCCAGTTAAAGATTTTCCCCATTAAGATTGCCATAACCAAAAATTGAGTAGAAACATCAGCAAGATAATCAGAAGATTAATCCGACTATTTAATACATCAGTCAGCGAATTACTTCTGAAGCCAATTCATTTCCACAGATAGTTGTATGTGAGCCCAATAACAAACGGCATCATGTTGTTAATACATTATACTTTCATAAATAATTCTACAATCAAACAGGTGATGGGCACGAATGAGTTAATAGTTTGGCAAGTGTCGGGTAAAGCATGAGTACGAGTCAACAAATTCACTTAGGTACGACTTGTGATGGATACGAGGTAACAATAACCCATATGTTGAACCTATCCATATGGTTAAATTAGACAAACACGAACCAATTCTGTTTCATCTATTTTATTTTTTGATAACATCGTCTCGCTTATATTCCGAGAAATACCTGCGGTTATGTTGATTTCAGTAAAGAAATACATTCAAAATGTCTCCGTTTCATCAAGGTCATTCTATTCGGTATGGTGAGCATTCTTTAGGATTACTAAATAACAAAGTAAATACAAGTTTATAGGTCTTGAAATATGTGAGGAAGGAGAGTTTTCTTAGAACCCCTCTACGCCTCTTGACCTTTTTTTTCTTTTAAGCAACCAAAAGGTCCTTTCTGAAAATAAGGCTCACCTGTCCAGTTACCTACCAACATTAATATAAAGCTCCGCCCAATTTACTGACGGCATTTATCTTTATTATCAAACTGGGACTGTGTAATAAGTTTATATATATATATATATATATATATATATATATATATATATATATATATATATATATATATATATATATATATATATATATATATATATATATATTATATGGACTTTTATCTGGACATAGTATTTGTAATAGTGCTTGTAAGAATGTTTCTCCGGTTTGACTCCTCAGGTGGATTTTAAGAAGTCAAATATATAACGTTTTCCAGTTGTATCTATCCAACGTTATTGTATCAACTCAAATTAGTCAATGGTTACAATCTTGGCATGTAAAGCCTTAATACTGGATATTTTGTAAATGATTTCTTTGTCTTATCAACATGGAGGGGGGCAACGAATAATAAGTTATAATTTGGTAGATGTTCACTATGAAAGAACTGAAAAGAAAACGCAAGTTAGGCGTCCACGCTGTATGAGTCTCTCTACATCGTACCTTTTACACCTGTGGGTGCCTGACAGTTACGCTTATGATAATTATGTACGTCATATAAAAATGTGTTACTTTCTATTCTAGTTAAAACAGTTGATATGCCCACTTGCGTCCGACTTAAATATCATTGAAATAAAAGATAAACAAGTAGCCATTCAACGACAATATCAATATATTATCTTGAAATGTAAATATCCAACTACAAGTAAGTTGTTGTCACTCATCAATCTCGCTAGATCGAATGCAATTGAAGCATAAAACCGGGCCGATTTGTCAATATGGCCATTTTGCTGCTCCAGTAGCAGGAACTGTTAATGGAAAATTTCTGTTTCAAGGTGCTGCGGTTCCTATATTCTGAAACATTATAATATAAACACATGAATCCTATAGGCAACACCAGTTTGGATAACATGAACCACCTGGCGATAAATACTTTGGTATCCGTAGTTTTGGATTGCAAAATGATGTCTGAAGTAGCGTCTATAAATATACACAAGTTTAATCAAGGTGTGTGGTGCAGATGACTTGGTGACTCGGTGATGTCAACATCGACAATATAAGCTTATTGTTGGACATGTTCTTACATACGTTCTGTTGAAGTCTTACATATAAGATATCTGAGATCAGATAGTGTAGCATTGTAGTTACTTCCTGTATCGTAATTGGGAACATAACATCAAAACAATACAATGACTTGTATTTTACAGATAAGAAATAAGTTATGCTAGAACAAGTAATAAACAAAGAAACGTTTAATATTTGAAAATATATGGATTCTACCCCTTTGATTGGTAAAAAAAAGAAGAATAGAAAAAATACCCAAAATCGAACAAATACAAACCGCTGACTTCATCTCCGATGATATGTCCTTCTTTCAAAGAACTTTTCTGTGGAAAGATGATTTAAAATATATTTTATTACATTTATTTTCAAAAGAGACAGTTAGCATAGAGGTACATCTATGTAGACACATAATATATCGCCATTATATATCAGGACATCTGTATTAATGCCCTGGGATATTCAACTCTCATGTGATCATCTCATCCAAGGTTTAATGAAATAAATAGACACATAAAATGTTAATGTGTGCACTTTAGAGCTGCAGTAGATAGTCCTTTGACAAAGTGTCAGATCTGCTGTCGTCTTAACGTTTAGACCCAATATTATTTAACAGACGCAATTAACTATTCCATTTTTAAACATCGGCACACAGAAGTAAATTCAATTTGAAATATGAATGTTATTTTACGCCAGACGCCACGTGTAATTTAATGAATAACTTTGAATATGAGCTACGGTATTTTTTTTTTTTAAAAAAACTGTCTGATTATCACTTAACCATTTTAATAGAATTAAAAAAACACTCAGATGACCTGTATCGCTCATTAACGCTACTAGATATCACGGTCCACTTCAAACGCGTTCTACGCGGTCTCGGCTACACCATTTTCGGCAACATATCATATATAACACTGATAATTTCAAATATATCACAAGTTGTATTTCGAAATTAAATATACAACTAGATACATATTTTTGATACAAAATATGAAATTAAGGTCTGTTTTCATAAAGGCCAAATGTTTTATAGGTCGAAAATGTTATACGCATGGATTCATTTTTGTTTTGTTTTAACTTCTAAAAGATCTTTGTTTTTGAATATATTCGAGGTAGAATCTTGCATAAAATCAGCGTGTAAAAGTTTGCGCCGACGCGAGCCTGTAAGAATAAGGTCAGTGTCAAATGTGTTATATTATTTTACCAGTTTACAATTAGATTTGAGTGCAAAGTGTTCCCCGCGACTAAGAAACTAGTAATTTCACATACTACTTGAGAATTAAAGCGGGTTTATATAAAGATACACATGTTGTGTTCCTAAGCTAATCTACGCGTTATGACCGTTGAATATTACTTTCCAGCACCGATTTGATCAATCAGACAAATGTCCTTATATCGTAATGTAATTAAATTGATTGTCTACCTGGATATTGTGGACAAGCCAGTACACATTGGCCATTTTCGATGCACACTCCCTCTTGTCCAGCATGATAACTGTGTATAATTCATTCTAGGATGTAAATAGATATGATTAATTGTTTAAACAATTCCCTTTGTCAGAGATTCCACTGATTTCATAGATAAAGTATTTACATAAATTAATTCCAAACCATTAAACCAGAAATAATATGTATAATTGAATTCGTGTCGTGATCTGTATGTGCTTGTCACACACACACACACACACACACACACACACACACACACACACACACACACACACACACACACACACACAGAGAATGGTCAGAGCATCCCGATTTTCACAGATCTCCTAGATCTAGTCAGACTCTAGTCGGAGTTGAACCTACGTGTGATATATATATATATATATATATATATATATATATATATATATATATATATATATATATATAAAACAGAAATGTAAATGAAACAATTATATTTTATGCTAAAAATCAGACAATCAATTACATTAATAAAACCAGCAAGGACCTAAGTAGATGTTGCAAGAAACTCTCTGGGATTATTTTCTTAGTCAAATAGTCTTTTCTCACCTCGGTCGGTTCAATATAAAACTTATTGGACTCTTTTTCGGCCTTTTCTTATTACAATAAGTTCAATTTACTGTTGTTTTTTTTTCTATCGACTCTATAAACACCAATCTCATTATCGCATATGATTTTTTTTTACTTTCTATACTTACATATGTTGCATTATCAACAGTAACTAACGAGTTCGTTAGATTCAGGCCGCCATAGCAAATGTCGTATGAGAGCAATAGAGCTGAAAGTGGTGAGGACGAATATAAATCGAATATATCTTACACTTGACATATTTCTTCGATTGGTTAAAGTGATCAAGTTTTTCCGCCTTTATATACACCGATCGTTTGACAAGAAAAGAGGTTTATATATAAAAGCTTAGTTAAAAGCCCAAAAAATGCTTATATTTTTTACTTAATCATTTATTAAAATCAAAACACGTTGAGAAGTTATAACGTCATCGTTATTCACATTTATTTCGATAAAAAAACTACTTATATATATCATTTCAGGATTTTTACCAACAAGATGCATCCATTGATAGTAAAGATAATAATTTTAGTGAACATTGGTTTTGCTAATTTGTACTTTTAGAATACATTCTTATACGGAATACTAAAGACGGAATTCTTCATCTTCAAAATAAATAAGTTTTCACCGTTATGTTCATTTGGATGATACAACACACACACACACACACACACACACACACACACGCACGCACGCACGCACGCACGCGCGCGCTCGCACGCACACTTGATTCGACATGATATTGCCATAATATCCAACGTATGCAATTTTACGAATACATAGGGTTTACACATTTCTTTATCATAGGAAGAATCCACATTTTCCTGAAGAATTATAGGATTACACCTAACTAGTCACACATCCTTAATGCAAGCGTCTATTGAGGTATCATTTCGCAGTCGGTGGTGAACAAATCGGTTTCATGTCACCGTTTGATATTGTTTAAACCTGGTTCTGCCGACTGTCAAACTTGATGGACATCTCACTAGTCATACATGTAGGTGAAGTACCAAAGTTCGTCACATTTTCTATCAACTGGTGCTAATGATAAGTATGAGGAATATTTTGCATATTGCACAGACAGTGACCTCTGGAAATCCAGAGGTGAGATGAGGTTCTATGGAGGAGTAACCACCCCTTGTTGACAGATCAAAGTACATTTACATTGAAAATAACCGTGCAAATACTTCAGCCTGTCCGTGACGAGAGGAAGTTAAGGACAAACAGTGTTTGCTTCAGAATATGTGCAAATATCTGTTGTCGAAACATTTGCAAAGCATTTGGAAAACTGAACATCCGGCAGTTCTATTAGGCTTATAAACGGTAATACTAAATATTATAAATGTAATGATTCTGTTCAAGTAGGTTTCATCAGATGTGTTCCAATTTAACAGAGAATTTCTAAAGGGAAAGAGGTATCATACAAAGGCCAAACAATACATCTATAGTATTCATAAATGTTTTACCATTTGTAAATTCAATTAAATCAAAACATACATACTCAAAACTGTGTAGGTCTTTGTGACACATCAAAACATTCATTTTATTTTGATCGGCGCAATATTTAGGTCAATCCTGTTATTGATATAAAACAATTATATAAAGGTAGTATGTACCGTGAAGGAAAATTATGGAAACAGAATTTGAATGCATAAATACCCTTTGGAATAAACAAACAAGAACATTGGTTATATTAATAGTTTCTTGTTATTATACATGGGGTCTTTTAACAGTAAAGGTGCTTTCGGGATTTGTAAACTATTATCTAATAATTTAATATTACATAAATACTGATTGCTTATTGACTTGAGCAAAGGAAGTTAAATTTGTGTAACTGTCTTTGCTCCCGTATAACTAGCATTCTTACGTCTCGAGCCCGTTGACCCTACAAACCAGAAGAAACTACGTTCAACGGCTTTGCTTACGTGCATACCATTTGTAGGTTTTTTGATATGATTTCATAGATACATTACCCCTTGGTAAAAAATAGGGTACATGCATTTAGTGGCCTACAGTGAAATAAACTTTCCACATATTACTGTTACGAATTGGTATTTAACTTAAAAAACACATTATTATGATTGTTGTATAGACCAATACATAGTGTCCCAGATATTTGTCATGCAACAATTAAACTCATTGCAAAAAGCCATAATAAATGGATTGTTATTTTAGATTTTCCAACGTTCATCGATTTGTTTTACTATTTTATAGTTTCATTTCAAAACTCTTCAATAACCAAAGGGCTAGCGTGCTAATATGGCTCCTTTTGTAACATTTTTATGAAGCTTTATGACAAACATACCCTCCAAAATATCCCTTGTTAAAGAGTTAGGGTTATGGGTGGCCAACAGTCTATTAAGTTTTTCCACAGATTACTGTTTAAAAATATTATAAACATAATGTCAAAGTTGTAATGCTCAAGACGATCATTTCTGTCAATAGACTTCCTCAAGTGAGTTCCAGTTTAAAATGTGTATGAAATTAGTTTTTAGTCCCCTAAACACCGGATTTGTAACATAATGGTTGTATAATGTGCCAAGACTTTGCATTTAAGGTATCTGTCATGCAATCATAAAACTCATTGGAGAAAGCAGCAATAAATGAGAACTAATTCAGATTTTCCAGGTTTTAGTGTTTTTTGTATTTTTTATGGTTTTATCTCAAAATTCTTAAATGCCCTAGAGGCTAGCGTTCTAACATGGCTCATTATTTGTCATTTTTGGAAATCTTTCAGATAAGCATACCCTTTAAAATCCAATTTGATAAAAACTGAGGTTTTTAGTTGCCTAAAGTCTAGTCATTTTTACACAGATTTTTATTTAAGAATTTGGTGTTTTACCCCCAAAACACCAAATTTGACACACATCAATACTGATCATTTACCAAAGAACCATTACTTCCAATGCAACTGAAGGATTAATTGAGGTTTTCCAGTTTTCTGCGATTTTTGTTTATTTTCATGGTTTTTGCCCCAAAACACCAACTTCAATAAAACAAGTACCAATCAATAATCAAAAACTCAAGTCCATTATAAAACGACGAATTAGATGTACAAATGGTCTCAACACTTTTATTGTATCCATATATCTTTTATGCAATCTGCCATACATCTATTACTCTTATTATAAAAAAAAACTTAATCGAAGGATTGAATGTATATTTCCAACTTTCAGCGATTTCTTGTGATTTTATATGGTTTTAAACCCCTAAATGGTTAGAGTGCAAACAAAGCTCAACTTGTACCATTTTTTGATAGGCTTTCTAAAAAACATATCCTCCAAAACACGAATTGTTAAAAACATGGGTTATAAGTGGCATAAATTATAGTACTTTTTCACAGAATTCTGTTTAAAAATTTGTTTTTATAGCCCAAAACACCAAATTTGATTAATCATGGTTGTTAAATGGGTCAAAACTTGTCATTTAAGATGTCTACCATACATTCAGTACTCTCAATGCAAACAGAGGATATAAACGAGGGATTAATTGAGATTTCCCAGTTTTCAGCGATTTTTGTTAATTTTCTATGGTTTTTGCCCCAAAACTCCTAAATGCCCCAACGACCAGAGTGCTTACATGGCTCCTTTTGTACCATTTTTGGTAAGCTTTCAGGAAATCATAACTTTCAAAATTCCCCCTGGAGAAGACAGTAGTTATTGTTCACTCAATGGCTAGACGGAGAAGGCAAAAGCATTCATCCGCAGTTTTACATGTTGGTTTTAAGCATTTTAATGAATTATGTTCCATTAACTTAAAAAAATAAAAATATGAACTAAGGCAAACTGCTGTAAAGCGAGCACAAGTCCTGTTTCACAAATTAATTTATACAGCCATCTTGGATTTTGACCAAAGGAAGTTCGTCACCGCTACTTCTCAGAAAGGACTGAAAAGTATCCTTGGAATTTGACAGGACAGTTCCCCTTGAGGTCTAGTTGTGCATATTACATTTTCAAAGCGATTGGAATCCATTATGACCAACAGGCGGTCATCTTGGATTTTGACCATAGGGAGTTTGTTATTACTATTTCTCAGAAAGGACCGATAAGATTTCCTTGAAATTTTACAGGAATTTAAACATACCCAGATATTATTTTTAGCCCACCATCACTTGAGATCTAGTTATGTATATTGCATTTCCAAAGAGATGGGAATCCGACATGGCCGACAGGCGGCCATCAAATGAAGTTTGTTACCGCTATTTCTCAGAAAGGACTAATGGGATCTCATTGAAAGTTAACATCAAGGTTCCTTTTGATATATAGTCGTTCGTATTGCATTTCCACAGAAATTGGTATCCATTATGGCTAACATGCGGCCATTAAGGATTTTGACCATAGAAAGTTTGCTATTGCTATTTCGCAGAAAGGACTGATAGGATTTCCTCGAAATTTGAAAAGAAAGTTCCCCTTGAGGTGTAGTTATGCGAATTGCATTTTCACAGAGATTGGTATCCATTATGGCTAAAAAAAGGACTAATGGGATTCCATTGATATTGGACCTGCAGGTTCCCTGTTAGGTGTACTTATGTATATGACATTTTCAGAGAGATAAAAGATGAACACCTGTCGGCCATGTTGAATCCCATTCTCTCTGAAAATGTAATATGTTCAGTTCAAGTTCAGTTTCGCTATAATCTTGTGAAAAAGGTAGTTCACAGAAATATGGATTTAAGTTCAAATGCAATGTTGAGACACAAATAAGAGAAACGAAGAGAAAAGAACAGTCTATCATAGATCAGACAAATAACATTTCATGGCTGGAGCCAAGATCCCTCTGGAATTTCTTGTTTGCGTAAGGTGGGTGTGTTTTAAGGAGTTTATGGTGTTCAAATTAACTAATGAAATACATTGCCAGGCAAATAAACCACCAAGTAGAAAAACACAATCACTGGGATGTTGTCACTGCTGGTGGACCGTTTCGGCCCTCAGATTTATACATTTATCAAAGGCAGAAACCCTGTATTTTGGTTCCAGCTGACTTGTTCACTGTAAGGTAATAGTAAGTAAAAGTCTAAAAGATGGATTTGGCGATATATGAAATTATCCTGTCAGCATGCATGATACCGGTTTATCTCTATAAGGTATGCGTCTAGTCTAAGTTCGAGCTTAACTGGTTATTCATATTGACATTAGATCGTATTGACCATTCGACCTTTGTCTCTTGTTGGTTTAAAAACTTGTATCTTTAGTAGCACGCCGATAAAATTAAACAGATTTTAAACTTACTAATTGAGATGAAAGTGTCATATTTATCTGGTGCCCTGAACTCACGCCTTCACGATCAAGACACGAGCGCGCTACCGACTGAGTTGTTATTATAAAAATACTTACGTAGTATGCCGATAAAATCAAACAGACTTCACACTTACGAATTTTGATGAATTTCCACATCAACCTGGTGTCCTGTACACAATTAGCATCATTTGAATATAGTCTCAAGATGAGGCATGTTTTTTTTCTATAAAATTAATAAAGTTATAGAAATCAATACAAGTATAATAAAACACGTGTGACAAAGTCATATCATTTATCTGTCTTTCTACTAACTGGACAGAACTGTGTGTCGTACACATCATTTTACTTCATATTTTACAGAACAAAGCTTTAATCTTAGAGAAACAGATTTTTAGATTTATTTAGGATTCACGAGAAGTATGATGAATTCATGTGCAAAATGTTTACGGATTTTTATTACAGTGGGATTTAGCATCATCATTATTTGGCAAATATCTCATAAATTCTGTGAAATGGACAAAATTACAAAGGGTAGGATTTGTTTGTTTCCTTTTAAAAAACGAAATCTCTTCATGACATGTCTTTAACTCCTGTTATTTATGTATTCATAAAACGTAATAATTGTACCTACTGGTTGTATTGGCTGGTTAAAATGATTGTCGGCCATATGATTCGGTATCGCTTTTCTGAAAGTATAATGACGAAGTACCAACGGATATCCAGAACAGAAAAACAAATAGGAATCTTCAAATTAGATGTCAAAATGGTCTCAACAGCAAGAACAATTGCAAACCCAAAAAGTGATGGGAACAAAAACCCGGGAGGAGTCAGCAGTCACTGTTTCCATGGCACACATGACTCAAATGTCCAATGGAAACATCTCGAAAGACAACATCATATCGTTTGCACAATGTGTTCACTGGAAATAAGTGAACACCACGTATAGGTTTGCCTTCAGCACGTTTATTACGGAATTTTTTTAGTAAGGTTAAGGCCCTGAATCCTGAATATATATATATATATATATATATATATATATATATATATATATATATTGAATGACGAATTTTGTCTAGTCACACTTTATGTCACACCGCCGTGAGTCCACAGTCCAGTCCAATGAAATACGTGAGGTGGGAATGCCCATCACAATTGGTACAGACGTCTCAACAACCGCCAACGAAAAAGGAAACTCAGCATTTCACTTTGTGAAACAGAGTAATCGCAGACAAGACTATTAAACCGACCGTAAAATTTGCGGAACGTGGACATTAAACGCGGTTTACCATATCCCTGTGCCAATAGTTAGTCAGTGAGTAGTTTACCTCTGTATATGAAATCCTTATATGTTGTACACGTCCTGGAATATCGGATCATTAAGGGGATTAAAGTTACAACAATAGAGTGGTAGACAATTAAAGTTAAGGCTAAGAAAAAGAAAACATACGCCCATGTAACTTTTAAAAAGAAAAAAAATGTGAACATGCATGCATACATGAATAGAAGTATATGGCATAAGCCAGGATAAGGATCCGATAGAACATGTTTGGAGCATGTTTGGATCGTTGTGTACATGCAGTTACACCTGCGGTACAAATCTAACGTCACTAAGAAGCAATCTTATGCATGAAGTGCTGACGTCTAAGACAGTGGTGGATTCGACTGACTAGAAGAATGAGATGCATTTTGTCCCCATCCAATGAAATGGATTTATTTTCTCAGTAATTTAGATTCTTAAAGAAAGGTGTATGACACTATATATTTAACGGTAAAAGGTCACGGATGACAACATGTATAACAGGGTATGTTTTCAATATCTATACATTATAACCACAGAACCTGTTCGTATTTGGAAAAATGATGCTATACCAAGTGTATAACTTTATGAAATGAAAATTCATTACTAATGTTTAAACCGTCTGTACTTTTATTTCGATAATTAAGTTTTAGAAAAACGACGTTTCTGTTTAGAATAGTTATCCTTTGTAAGACTAGCAGGTTTGAAATACTGTCCATTTCATATAAGACTGCGGAGTAAACTTTTGATTATCTAACGGATGGTTTTATTCATTTTTCTGTTATGACAAGCTGCTGGGGACAAACGTTCCATTCCTTATTGGGTACCCTCTGTTGTATGGTGACAAGTGGGAACGATTACTGTTGAAGAAGATAAATCAGATTAGGAGTTCATTTGTGTTTCCTAAAACGTTTTTTTATCTGTGTTGAAGGAATATATTAAAGATCGTGGCGAATACGATGCAGACCCCCGATTTTACTACATAATGTAAAAAGATGTCATGCATATATGTGATATACAGACAATATCCATTACTTGACTTTTGTCTTCCAATTGTATTAAAGTCTCATAACATTGATGCTGCTGCATTGTCGACATGATAACATTCCTACACTACGAATATTGGCATTAAATACGTTCTATATATTTTTCTATTAAAACACCCTCATGGACACAAAAATGTCAATTGATTTGATGTGCCTGTAGAGTATTTGGTTATTAATTTCGAAGCAATGACCGAGTCAAAGGTAAAGAAAGTATCAATATCAGTATACTTGAAACTGAACTACGAAGATAAAAAGCTTCTGAACTTCCGACCAAACTTTCCACTTCAAATTCCCATACAACTGAAATATTTGTAATTGTTTCAACGGTAAATCCCTACAGCAGCCATAGAAGGCGGATTAGTTATATCGGTCATCATTGTAAACCTGTACTCGCAACGCGAAACGTGCGAAGTCCCAGAAGCTAAACAAAACTCACGGAATCTTACCTGTACGTTTGTGTCTACCACGTTTCAAGAAAATTGTACATCTGTGCATCCAATGATTTTTTTCCCAATGTGAAAACAGACATAAACAGAGAACTGGTTAGTTCATCATTAGTAAATCAAAACGTTATTTTAGTTCTTTCGGAACACATTGCTGTTTACCGGAAGACCAAATATTGCTCAATGGTACGAATGACAGTTGGAATCAAATCGCTTTGTTTATGTTTTGAAGGGGTTAGATCTTTGGAAAAATGGAATAACTTTTGGATTTTCATTTGTCAAAATGATGTTAAAAATTCTCTTTTTAATTTTGTTATGTGGAATTGTTGTGTAAAGAGTAGAGAAATCGTTTGTCTTGATAAAACGTATTATGTTTGATATAAAGCGCCCACCTTTATGAAAGTATGAATTTTAAAAACATATTCTATATTTCAGATTCAATGGTAAAGGCAAACCAAATTTGTCAATGTCATGGTATGGAAAGAAACGATGGGAACAGCTCAGCATTGGAGTTTTTCAAACGACTTTCGAACTTGCAGTATCAGTGTAAAATAAACTCAATTGACAATACAGGAAGGTGGCCTCAGTTGTTTATCGCGAAAAATAATAATCTGAAATATTGCAAAGTTCCAAAGTCTGGAAGCACATTTTGGATGAGTGGTTTTGTAATAATAGACAAAGTTGACGATTTCCAAAATCCTTTTGGTAATACACGGGGTTATATACATCGGAATGGCGGCATGTTTAAGAAAGATGAGACGTTTTCAAACATTTCTAGTTCCGATGTGGTTGTTTTCGTAGCTAGAGATCCATTTTCTAGACTTTTCTCTGCTTTTATCGACAAAATATTTCTTCCTGGTTTTTGGCACGCGTTTCCTCACATTTCTAATGATAAAACACCTATCTGCGACAAACGCAACACGTTTACTGTGTTTGTAGATTCCATTGTTCGTCGTAGCAAAATTAAAGGGACTCTGCTTAACGAACACTGTAGACCAATATCTGAATTGTGTACTCCGTGCAGAATTCCATATAATTTCATAGTTAAGCAAGAAATATTTCAGAGATATGTCGAATTTGTTCTCAACCAAATCAATATGTCTCAATCACAAAGAAAAGCAATACACGAAGGATTGCAAGCAAAGCATAATAATTATTCCATGGCAGAAGTTATTAAAGTGCAGTCTTCGTTTGCCCAGAAAGCAAACAAGAGCTGCATGTCGTTTGAGAATTTTACAAGAAGATTATGGAAGGCATTTCAAATTCAGGGATACATATTCGACGCTATTCTGTTTCCAGCGGACAAATTTGTTGGATTAAATTATTCATCTATGAAAGAAATGGAAGATATATATTTGCAGGGGGCAAATCAGTACAAGTTATCGGCTGTGGAAAAATTAAATCAAAGAAATCATTATTTACGAGAAGCTTATTACGTCAGAATTTCAGTTTAGTTTTGGATTCTGTCGAAGATTATGCCAGACGATGGGCCAAACATGAAGACGTAGAACCAGACACTTTGTCTGAATGGCTGAAAGCCATACGATGGTTGATAAAATCTCGTATTCGAAAACTTAAAGGGACTATGAAGACACGTTATCCCTCTGTATTTAATGATCCAGAAGTAGTAACTGAACTGGATAGGTTACATGACCAATATGTACTGGTACCAGCAGACAAAGCCTCAAATAATATAGTTTTTATTTGTAAGGCACATTACTATAATTGTTTATTAGAAGAACTTGGGTTTATTACGAATTCTGGAAATCCTACATACACACGTAGCTCACTTTCAAAGGACGAGATCCTTCAAAATCACGTGTCCGTATTACACTCATTTGATATACCTACAACGGAGACCGATTTCGAGCTACCACATTTATACTGGATACCTAAACTTCATAAAAACCCATATAAGCAAAGATACATAGCAGGATCCAGCAAATGCTCTACCAAACCTTTATCTTTACTCCTTACCAAGATATTGACAGCTGTTAAGGAGAAACTTCAAAAATACTGTACAGTTGCTTATTCCAGAAGCGGTGTAAATCAGATGTGGATACTTAAAAATTCTAAACAGCTTTTAGAAAATTTGAAGGCACACAATTTTTCTCGAATTCACAGTATCAAAACTTATGATTTCTCAACTCTTTACACTACTATTCCACATAAAAAATTAAAAGAAAGACTTTTTAGCATCATAGACAACTGCTTTTTCACTAAAGGTGGTACCCGAAAATTTAAATATCTAGTGATTGGCTATCAGGATACTTATTTCGTCAAACACCACTCTGATTCTACACATAAGTATACTGAAGTTGATATAAAAAACATGCTGGAATTTCTAATAGACAATATATTTGTAATGTTTCGGAGACGTGGTCTTTCAACAAACTGTCGGCATTCCTATGGGAACCAATTGTGCTCCTTTATTGGCCGACCTGTTCCTTTATTCATACGAAGCAGACTTCATTCAGAAACTGCTGAATCAAAAGAAGAAAAAGTTAGCGGTGTCCCTTTAATTTGACATCTAGATATATCAACAACGTTTTTGTCAATTAATAATGACAATTTTCATACATATGTCAATGCGATATATCCCAGCGAACTAGAAATTAAAGATACAACATAATCAAGTACACACGCTTCATACGTAGACATTTTACTTAATATAAAACACAGACGGGAAATTAGCAACTAAGCTATACGATAAACGCGACGATTTCGGCTTTCCCATCGTAAATTTTCCACATTTAAGTAGTAATATCCCTCAGTCACCTGCATATGGAGTTTATATTTCACAAATGATCCGATATGCCAGGGCGTGCACAACATATGAAGATTTCATATACAGAGGTAAACTACTCACTGACAAATTATTGACACAGGGATATCGAAAACCGCGTTTAATGTCAACGTTCCGCAAATTTTATGGTCGGTATAATAGTCTTGTTTGCGACTACTCTGTTTCACTAAGTGAAATGTTGAGTTGCCTTTTCGTTGGCGGTTGTTGAGACGTCTGTACCAATTGTGACGAGGATA
The DNA here is from genome assembly GCA_030159075.1 of Atrina japonica. Taxonomy (NCBI): domain Eukaryota; kingdom Metazoa; phylum Mollusca; class Bivalvia; order Pterioida; family Pinnidae; genus Atrina; species Atrina japonica. The sequence continues at coordinate 46,237 of BROG01001076.1, forward strand.
CACTCCTCACGTGTTTCATTGGACTTGACTGTGGACTCACGGCGGGTGTGACCGGTCGACAGGGGATGCTTACTCCTCCATGGCACCTGATCCCACCTCTTGGTTTCCAGAGGTCCGTGTTTGTCCATTTTTACCGGATTTGTGTCTATGTCCTGGACATCCTATTGATTTATACTTTGGTATCTGAGATTGTTATATTATAGAACTATCCGTAACGAATGTCTTCAAAGTTAACTAAATATCTACGATGACGACTTCCTGTTATTAGGTTACCCGTCTGTTCCTCCACACCTAAAACCAATTTAAGAATTCGTCAGATTTTGACAGACACATAGATATTTGAAAATATGTCGATTGCTATTTTGTTGTTGGGGAAGTAGGGGATTTACCAGTTTCTCTTATCATCGTATTTGTAATTGTTTTAAACTGTAAATAATTCATAGATGGATATAAAAAGTATCAGATACCAAAACATAAATCATTAGAATGTCCAGGATATAGGTTAAAATCTTGAAAGATGGACAAAGGTGGGACAAGGTGACATGGAGGTCACACGAGCCGTGAGTCCAGTCAAATTAAAATGAAATACGTGAGAAACGAATCCTCGTCATAATTGGTACAGATGTATCAACAACCGCCATCGAGTGAACCATTGAATGAAGAACATAACTGATGAAATAACACGTATTAAACCGGTACTTTGAACTGACCAGATTACGGTAATTTGAACTGACCAGATTACGGTAATTTGAACTGACCAGATTACGGTAATTTGAACTGTCCAGAATACGGTAATTCATCTTGTAAACACGGTATACAAAAAGATGATTCTAAGGACAACTAAAGGAAATTATGATACCCGCATAACGCCGTTATTTTTTGGAGAACGGATTTCCTCCCATGTGTTCCACCGTTTATGATACCGAAATCTGTACACCGCCATCCGCCTCTGACTTTCAAGTACAAAAAGCTTTTTATGTAACTCACTAAGAATCAATAAACAGTTCGTGATTGTATAGATTTTATTGAACAGCAAGTGCGGCATCAATAATACATACAGGCGACAGTAGCTTGTGTCAAAATGGCGGTCTCTCTCTGCTGGTCTGGCTGGTCTTCTAAAACCATGGTGCTTATAGACGAATGTCAATTCCGAACAACATAGAACACCAGCATTCTAGAAATTTCTTCCGCATTCTGATCAACAACGAATCTGAGAAATACTGGCTCTGTACATATCAAAATCTGTCACAGTTTCACCTTCCGTGACCTAGTACATTATATTATTTAACTTTACAATCAAAACTTGTTTCCTAAGGATGACAATGACAGATAATGACCTATTTAACATTGCAGCTGCAACAATTCCCGAAATTTCATTTCGATATTTATTTGCGATGCTTATAATTAAGTTCAATCGAAATGTGTAGTCGAATTGTTTGTCCGAAACATGAATTTCATTGTGTAACTAAATCAGCTGCCAGTATTTCTTACAAAGTACATGTTACGATTTATCACAGGGCACACCAATATTATTATCAGTTTATGTTTATTTACAGGTTAATATTTTCTTTTACTGAAGGTATTTTCCTCCCGTAACTTATAGTGTTACGTTTATGCGTGTATATTCACCAGACCATATCGCCGCACCAGGTAAATAACCGGTAATATATACACATGTAAACAATCTTGGGTACTGGTCGATAATTTGTGTTAAATAAACATCGATTAGACAGTGATTTAGAGTTAATTGTCCGGTGTTTGGTAGAGTATACAGTGTGAATATTGACTTGAAAACTGTAAAAACCGGGCAAATGGACAATTTTAACACTTTCGGAAGATAGGCCGAAACAGCGATGACCGTTGCCGTGCGATATCTGGAAGGTTTACAAAATTCAGACGAAAATCTTATAATTAATGCAAGTTAAGTTCATCAGTTACTCTGCGACCTCATTCATTAAGGGCAAAACAGTTGCAGATTCCCGACTTTTTATTTGAAGTTTGTAAATGTACATTTGACAAGTTATAGAAATTAGAATGTAAAACAGTGTTTACGGTGTCCAGAACATTTACTTTTAAATTTTATAATCCTTACATATTAATTTGATGTATTTTAGAAATATTTGTTTGTGTTTTAGATGTAGATCAATAAAATATAAAACATATGTAGGTATTCAGTGTCATGTACTTAACCCCTTATATATGTGTGCAGATCATAATGATTTCAACGTAATGAGTAAACCTCGATATAATACCAAACCCGTTTTATTGCAAAGATTTAAAAAAACGAAGGTTTATATTGGCTGTGACACTTCTGTTCGACATCGTAGTCTATGGCGCATCTGTAAACAGTTCTTCTATCTTGATAGCCTTTAATTAATTAACAATTATGTCATTCACTACTCGATTAGGTGAGGGACCACTTGTCTCCCTGTTATCAAAACGCCTATTGTGCATTCACTTTTTATGAATTTACCTTTAGTTACCCGAAAGAAATAAATAAATAGGGACTTCGAAGTTTCGAGAATTTTCGAGGTTTCGAACTATAGGAAGCTCAAGCTCTCTCTCTCTCTCTCTCTCTCTCTCTCTCTCTCTCTCTCTCTGGAATTCAAAATGTTCACATACACAATATATATATATATATATATATATATATATATATATATATATATATATATATATATATATATATATATATTGCAAGCGTGGAAATTGTTTGTCCTGGTTATTTTTGCCCTTTCACGACAGAAAACATATTATTTACGCTAACTTGAATTTAACCTTAATCACTATAGTTCCATGGATAGCATGTTTATCCCTTGTTCAAGTATTTACGTTTACAATTTCATATTAAGTTCACCATCCCCCCCACCCCCGCAATCATCTAAGGACGAAAATAACACTATATCTAATCTAATTAAATCCTAAAATATTGAAGAAGCAAGTATAATATTATGTTCAAATGCGAAGAAAGCTGTAAATAGCTCATTCATTGAACATAAAATTCAATTGCATCGCATAATGACGTATTTTCATGCAATCCTCCGGTAGCTAGTCCATAGATCTACCAGTAGACCAATAAAACTGACGCTGACTCGCAAATACTATGACGCATTCACATAATAATAAGTAAACACTCATTTAATATATCAGCTGGCACAAATAGTTGAAACACTGCAATATTCTGAAGTTTAGGTCTTTGTATGATTCACTGTAGTTTTGCTGTCCTATAATTTACAACTGTGTAAACATAAATATGCATCCCAATGAGCTGAAATGTATAGATTAAAATATACTTAAATGTGGTAATATGTGATGAAATGTGCGCTTGTATAGGTTGACATATGTGTTTATTTATGCTTAATTAAAAGTTCATGTAATATGCGTTTGTGTGTTGAAATGTACAATTTATTTTGCAGAGGTGGATCATGGTCCATGCCATTTTATAAAGTATATTAAAACTGAAATAATCTGGTGCGACCGGAGTCTCTCGAACCCTTGTTTGACGTTGAGAATTTAAAATTCAACACGGTTAAGATTAATCGTTCCTGTTTGTCGTCGAGTATACAGAGCGGGATAACACAGTTTTCCCCGTGGATACTTTCATAACTGAAAAATTTGTACAATCACGCAACGTTTATCAAAAGGTCTTTCCGCCCCGCGTAGTTGTTGTGCATTCGACTCTACCAGAAAAAAATTCTACTGATCTAACCTTGGATAAGATAATTTGAAATTAGTATCAAATAGACGCAGATATTCGTAAAAAAGCCAGACTAACAATTAATAGGTCTCATTATATAGAGACGGATCCAGTATTGTTGTTTTGTTGTATGTTGACACCATTGTCCAACGATTTTTTTTAGATTATTTTAAATAAACTATTTATGGGTGCTACCTACACGTGTACAGAAGTCCATCTGAATACTGATAACATAAAACTTCACTATTTATAACTTGACGTTATCTTTCCATCTATCATACCCGTGGAACGCGACCAGTAGACCAACAAAAGTGATGCTGACCCGGAAGTAGTGTGTATGAAACATACACATAATATTAAGTAAACACTCCTTCAACATATCAGCTGACATAAATAGATATTATAAACATACTACTAAAGTTATAATGCTCAAGACGATATCGTTTCTGTCAATTAGACTTCATCAGTTGAGCTCCAATTTAAAAGTTATTTTCGAAAGTGAAAGTGGTATTATACAAGGCCAAATGATAGCTCTAGAAGCATAGCCGAAATAGTTGTTACATTGTAACCTAGACTTTATGTCTGTATGTTTTACTGTATTTATTGTCCTATAATTTACAATTGTGTAAGTATAAATGTGCATCCTAATAAGCTTTAATGTACATTTTTAAATATACTTAAATGTGGTTATATTTGACGAGGTCTGTGCTTGTATAGGCTGACATATGCGTTTATATATGTTTAACTAAAGTCGATGTACACTGCAATATGCGTTTTCGTTTTGAAATGTACATGTTTAAATATACTTGTGATATGTTTTGAAATGTGTCCTTGTATAGGCTAACGTATGCCTATGTATATGTTTAACCAAACGTGCATGTGCAGTAGAATATGCGTTTCGTGTTGAAATGTACAATTATTTATTATTGTAAGGTAAATAGTGGTCCAAGTCAATTTAGTGAAACACAAATAACCTGGTACGGCGTGAATCCTGAAAAAATAAAATTTTAACTCAGTTAGAGTTATCGTTCCTATTTGTCACCCAGTATACAGAACTGGGTAACGTAGTTCCCGACGTGAATTTTGTCATGACTGAAAAGTTTGTAGAATCATACAACGCTAACCAGAGGTTACTACCCCATGCTTAGTTATTTGGATTGGACGCTACCAGAAGTATATTTATTTCTCGAACTTGAATAAGACGTTTTAAAATAATATCAGTTAGACGCAGATATCCGTAATAAAGTCAGACTAACAATTGATAAGTCTCATGCTATAGAAACGGATCCAGTATTGTTGTTTCGTTGTATGTTGAAACCATTGCCCAACGGTGTTAATTATATTATTTAAAATGAACTGGTATGTATGGGTGTTATCTACACGTGTACAGAAGTTCATCTGAATACTGATAACATAAAACATCAGTATCTATAACATGACGTTATTTTCCATCTAGCATACTCGTGCAGCTCGACACATTACATAACCGACATAAATATAGTCCACAGGTAATTTTCAGATAAACATTCGTCAATCAGATGATGGGCTAAGGTCCACATCATCATCTGTGTAAATGTATTGAGATATGAGTATATAAGGTGTAGCATCATATAACAGTTCATAGCCAAAGCGGTCAAGAGAAAATAATTGAAATGTGAGTTAAAAATCGAGATATTAGTGATGCCGTAAATATGTACATTGATGTCTGAACACTGAATACTACAACAATAAAGACTAAAAGTGATACAACTGTCTCAAAGAGACGTTTATAGGAGGAAGACGGATGATTTGTTTCTGATATTCTAGACTTCTGTACTGATGTAAGTATACGTCTCTATTTCCCTGATCATTTACCTGGAATGTTCGGTGTGTATTACTATACATTTTTAATTTTTGTTTAAGCTTGTAAGACTGCCACAGTTACTGCGTACACGTCTCGTGCGTGCGGTGCCTCGGCTATTGTGGAAAGGCCCCTGAATGGTGATTCATTTAAATGCTACACATACAATTGATTATAGAACATGACTTTCGCCTATTGTGCGATAGTAACTTCGTATCCGCCCCTTTATACAGATGCTTCGGATCTGGTACCACAGGGTTGCGTATACGGCACAAAGCGATGTTTCAGTAAATAAGTATACGTAACTACATACCCACATAATCGTTCTTTATAACTGTGCTTAATTATGAATATAAAGGGTGAAGAATCGCGTAGTAGCACCTAGTAAAATAGATAAAGAGAACATATTAGAAATGTGAATTTGAAATTACCATATGAAGGGTGAGTATATCGTAAATTTGTCCATTGATGTTCTAAATCCACTACGCCAGAAATGACTATATGTCGGAGGATTTTGCGTCACATATAATTTATACAAAACTAAAACTGTAATCATGATCTTTAAGCATCAGGACCCATGAGTGTATGTGTGCGTGCGTGTGTGTGTGTGTGTGTGTGTGTGTGTGTGTGTGTGTGTGTGTGTGTGTGTGTGTGTGTGTGTGTGACAATTTTGTACAATATGGGAGTCGTGTGGGTGACAGGTAAATAAACCGGCACCTGCAATATATATTGTCATTTCTGTATGTCCATTGCACTAAGACTTCATATATGAGTATTCGTTCATCTATGTAGATTCCCTTACAAAATACTAAGTTTACTATAGGAAACTATAGGTTGCTACAGTTAATAGTTTACTATAGTTATTATAATAAACTATAGTTAATAAAATTTTATACTGAAACAAATCAAAGTTTTTACTTTAGTAAACCAACGTTTTAACTGTAGTAAATCAAAGTCTTTACGACAGTCAATCAAAGTTCTTACTATAGTAAATAACAGTTTTTAATATAGTAAATCAAAGTTCATACAAAAGTAAATAACAATTTTTAATATAGTCAATCAGAGTTCTTACTATAGTAAATAACAGTTTTTAATATAGTCAATCAAAGTTCTTACTATAGTAAATAACAGTTTTTGATATAGTCAATTAAAGTTCTTACTATAGTAAATAACAGTTTTTAATATAGTCAATCAAAGTTCTTACTATAGTAAATAACAGTTTTTAATATAGTCAATCAAAGTTCTTACTATAGTGAATAACAGTTTACATTATTGTCAACTGTTTAAGCCTGCTCGTGTTACAAACAATGACTGTGCTGAACAGAAACGTCTTTTCCTTAAACTTAAATTTACAAATAAAGGCATAGATGCTTTAAACATTGGCAATGTTCTAAATCACAAAAAAGTTCAGTCCTGTAATCCACCATATTTTAAACTGAAGACCACGCCTTGCATTTCATATAGCTATACACCTAGCATCGCATCCAACCTATTCAATTACAAACAGGTTTTGCAGTGCCTAGACATCAACCATCTTCTACACAACACTGTCACATGTTCATGTGCGTCATATCCTTTCAAATACAATACTATCGGGCATGTCATTACCGGCGACGTTTCTATTGTTGAAAATGAAAGCCTCAAAAGTCTTATTTTTAGGGGCCCTAAATACCGGGAAGCCCGTTCCTTTAATTAGCGTCAGAATTTCAGTTTAGTTATGGATTCTGTCGAAGATTATGCCAGACGATGGGCCAAACATGAAGACGTAGATCCAGACGATTTTTCTGAATGGCTGAAAGCCAAACGATGGTTGATAAAATCTCGTATCCGAAAACTTAAAGAGACTATGAAAACACGTTATGCCTCTGTATTTAATGATCCAGAAGTAGTTACTGAACTGGATAGGTTGCATGACCAATATGTACTGGTACCAGCAGACAGAGCCTCAAATAATATAGTTTTTATTTGTAAGGCACATTACTATAATTGTTTATTAGACGAACTTGGGTTTAATATGAATTTCTGGTAATCCTACATATACACGTAGCTCACTTTCAAAGGACGAGATCCTTCAAAATCACGTATCCGTATTACGCTCATTTGATATACCTACAACGGATACCGATTTCGAGCTGCCATATTTATATTGGATACCTAAACTTCATAAAACCCCATATAAGCAAAGATACATAGCAGGATCCAGCAAATGTTCTACCAAACCTTTATCTTTACTCCTTACCAAGATATTGACAGCCGTTAAGGGAGAAACTTCAACAATACTGTACAGTTGCTTATTCCAGAAGCGGTGTAAATCAGATGTGGATGCTTAAAAATTCTAAACAGCTTTTAGAAAATTTGAAGGCACACGATTTTTCTCGAATTCACAGCATCAAAACTTATGACTTCTCTACTCTTTACACTACTATTCCACATGAAAAATTAAAAGAAAGACTTTTCAGCATCATAGACAACTGTTTTTTTTCACTAAAGGTGGTACCCAAAAATTTAAATATCTAGTGATTGGCTATCAGGATACTTATTTTGTCAAACACCACTCTGATTCTACACATAAATATACTGAAGTTGATATAAAAAACATGCTTGAATTTCTAATAGACAATATATTTGTATTGTTCGGAGACGTGGTCTTTCAAGAAACTGTCGGAATTCCCATGGTGAACCAATTGTGCTCCTTTATTAGCCGACCTGTTCCTTTATTCATACGAAGCAAACTGCTGAATCAAAAGAAGAAAAAGCCAGCGGTGTCTTTTAATTTGAAATTTAGATATATCGACGACGTTTTGTCAATTAAATAATGACAATTTTCATGCATATGTCAATGCGATATATCCCAGCGAACTATAAATTAAAGATACAACAGAATCAAGCACACACGCTTCATACTTAGACATTTTACTTAATATAAACACAGACGGGAAATTAGTAACGAAGCTATACGATAAACGCGACGATTCCGGCTTTCCCATCGTAAATTTTCCACATTTAAGTAGTAATATACCTCAGTCACCTGCATATGGAGTTTATATTTCATAAATGATCCGATATGCCAAGGCGTGCACAACATATGAAGATTTCATATACAGAGGTAAACTACTCACTGACAAATTCTTGACACAGGGATATCGAAAACCGCGTTTAATGTCAACGTTCCGCAAGTTTTACGGTCGGTATAATAGTCTTGTTTGCGACTACTCTGTTTCACTAAGTAAAATGTTGAGTTGCCTTTTCGTTGGCGGTTGTTGAGACGTCTGTACCAATTGTGGCGAGGATACACTCCTCACGTGTTTCACTGGACTTGACTGTGGACTCACGGCGGGTGTGACCGGTCGACAGGGGATGCTTACTCCTCCATGGCACCTGATCCCGCCTCTTGGTTTCCAGAGGTCCGTGTATGTCCATTTTTTATCGGATTTCTATCTATGTCCTGGACATTCATTTGATTTACACTTTGGTATCTGAAGTTTTTGAGCCGGCCTGGCTCAGTCGTGGCGCGCTCGACTCTGGATCGTGAGGTCGTGAGTTCGAGTCCCGCCGGCGACAGGTTGGTTTCCTGTCTTTCGGATGAGACAGTAAAAGCTGGAGGTCCCGTGTCACAGTAGGTGTTGGCACGTTAAAGAACCCTACTGCTCACTGGCCGTAAGTGCCGAGCATAGGCCAAACTTTGAAGCCCTTCACCGGCATTTGGTGACGTCTCCATATGAGTGAAATATTCTGGAGTGGGACGTTAAACAACAATAAACAAACAAACAAACAAAGTTTTTATACAGTCAATCAAAGTTCTTACTGTAGTAAATAACAGTTTTTAATATAGTCAATCAAAGTTCTTACTATAGTAAATAACATTTTTTAATATAGTCAATCAAAGTTCCTGCAATAGTAAATAAGAGTTTTTAATATAGTCAGTCAAAATTCTTACCATAGTAAATATAAGAGTTTTTAATTTAGTAAATCAAAGTATTTACTATAGTGAAAAGTGTGATTTTCTACTAATGTTTTATGGGTAACCACTTTAATAAGTAGAAGGTTCAAGATACTTGCACCCACATGTACATGTACATGTATAAATATGTTATTCGTAAAAATACATATATGGTCAGTAGGTATGCATATTCCGTTAATTTCTAAATAACGCAATAGATATCATGATATTTACACATACCACTTTTAGTGAAAAAAAATTTCAATAATACAAAAAAGTCTCCTTGTTTTCGTACATAGCCCTCCGGCTTTGTAAATCCTACCCAGAATTCATAACTAAACCGAACATCTATCACCATGTAAGACAACAAGCTTCACGATAGTTTTAACCCCTCATTATTAGACATCTGTGATTTTCAGCGTCAACGCTAGAAACGTTCCCGGTGATGACATATGTGATATGATTGTATAACATAAATTTGCAGTTTGTTCTCTCTCTCTTTCTCTCTCTCTCTCTCTCTCTCTCTCTCTCTCTCTCTCTCTCTCTCTCTCTCTCTCTCTCTCTCTCTCTCTCTCTCTCTCTCTCTCTCTCTCTCTCTGTAAATATATATATCCGTCTATATTTCATGAAGGTCTATCTCACAAGAAATTATGTTTAAGAACAATGAACTGATCTCTGATAAATCAATGAATTAAATGTTCATGATAAATATTAAGAATAACTCACCTAATCCCTAACGTTACTTCTTCATTTCTACTTAATGACAGTAAAAGACACACCAACATATCATTCCAAATATCTAAAACATTAATTTAATATGTCGCGACATCTGAATAATGCGCAGTACCCACTTTCGTTTCGTAATCTGTCACTATGAAACACACAAAAACTGCATAAGTGTAGCATACCAAAATATTCCAAACTATAAATACCAGCAAATACATTTTAAACAACGGAATTTGCAAACATATTTTGCTTGTATTTTCATGTCACGCCCATATTTAATCATATATCATAAATGCAGTGCCGTTTACTTTTCTGAAATAGAATACATTTTATGTTAAACATATTTACACCTTTTTAACTTAGAAATGCACTTAATTAGCTAATAGACTTCACTAAAATGAATTCTGTCTGATATACTGATATCATGATGTGATTGGAGTTCGAACTGATTGAAACTCAAAATCTTCATAGTTCGTTCGTTTATTTTTGTACTGAAATTCTAAACGTCCGACTTTGTAATTTCTGTTTGAAACCGTAAGTCGATGTCATTCGAGTTCTAACTGATGTATATATATATATATATATATATATATATATATATATATATATATATATATATATATATATATATATATATATATATATATATATATATATATATATATATATATATATATATATAATAATAAAAATAAAACTAATAATAATAATAATAATATCAATAAAAATATAACATGCCTTTGCCTCGGTTGACAATTTGACAAGTTCCACTACTAACCGATCAGGGATGTTATATTTATTATATTATACCGATCCACTGTATCGAAGCAAACGTTATCCACTGAAATAGTTAAAACACAAAATAAACTGCAACAACTGTTTTATTTTTATACTTATCCATGAAAAAATATATGTATGTCCATCACATTCGAAATACAAACTTCCCTCGATGCTCAAACTGTCCTTTGCGTCGATTTTGAATCATAAGCCTCCATCAAGGCGAGCATGTCTGTTTTCGCAGACTTCGGCAAATATTTCTGATAACAAAATTAGTAATGTCAAATTATTTATTTTCGGTTGTTGATGTTTATCTCGTTTCCAATCTGAATCGAGGTAATGCCTGTTACATAACTAAATAAAGGTTACACCTAATAAGCACATAAGAAAAAACCGAACCGTACGCGCATCTATTTCTGCGCATGTGATATTTTATTTAATATTACCCTGTTGAATGTCAGCCTGCAATGACCGAGACAGTGGAAATATATAAAGGTATAAAATATTTCTCCATTGCACACCATCCCACCTCTTGGTTTCCATAGGTCCATGTTTGTCCATTGTTTTACCAAATTTATATTTGTATCCTGGACATCTTAAAAATTTATACTTTATTATATGAGATTTTTATATGATATCTATTATTTAAAAAATATTTTACATGGAATTAAAACAATTTGGAATGGCTATGAATAAGTCATTTAGTCCAGAAGGCAATGCAGTTTTAACTGAGAAACAATTATGTATAACTTACGTTTAATTTCAAATAATGAGTATTACTGAGACCATGGTAGTTGTGTCTCAGATAAATAAAAATTATTTTTCATAATTAGTTAAAATTGCTACCCCAAAATTGAATTAATATATTGAGGACAATTGTTCTTCATCTGTACATGTTTAAGTTAAGCTCACATTAATTACGGATAAACTGGAATTGATTGACTGACACTAGTATAACTGGTATGTTCAACAGATTGATGTGATTTTGGCGTACCATATGTTTTTCTCAGATAGATCTCGTTGTTTTCTTAAGTTAACTTCAGTATTTTCGTTCATATGAATAAAGGAACAAGTCAGTCAAATTAAGGAGCACAGTGTATTCCCATACAGTGCCGGCAGTTGTTGGAGGGCCCGACCTAAAAAAGACAGAAAATATATTGTTTATCAGAATAACAGCACCTTATGACAAGATATAAATGTTTTGAACAGGATCAAAACACAACTTTAAGTTTGGCTTAAAGGTAGCTTATAGATTAATAAAGGTGGCTTAAAGACGTCTTTAAGTCACAAGTAAGTCATCTCTAAGCCACCTTTAAACATTTTGAGGGCTTAAAGGTCGCTTGAACATGGATTGAAGGTGGCTTAAGACGTCTTTAAGTCGCCTTTAAGTAAGCTTTAAGGCGATGCTTATAGGTCCTTAGTGGTCTGGAAAAGTTCAGCACCTTTAAGCATCTTTAAGCCAAATTGATTTTGAATTACCCTATCCTGCATTGTTCTTTTCTTAGCAGTTATTTCAGTCAGTGGTCATGCATTACAATTTAAAGGTCAAAGGAAACGATTTTTAAGTTTGTCTTTTATTTAAATTTCGTAAAGATAACCACCAAAAAGTTATATAGCAAAATTATCTGAGGTGAAATTCTTGCTCATTCTGTCATCAAAGTTCACTTTTCGGCGTCTCGCTTGCGCGCTTAATGCCCTTTATGTGACGTCACATAAAAACAGTTTCGATTATTATCGGACACTCAAAGTAACCGACTATGATAGCGGTATATATGTACATGTGTATTATTAGTTTACCAACCCGACATAGATTTAATTTTATCAGTAAAACACCCACATTTCACAAATTTTCGGACACTTGATCTTTATCAACTGACAAAGGCCAAGTCCATCTTTATTACAAGGATAAAGGCCACTTGGCCGTTTTTCACTTGATAAATTTTGAGTGTTTTAATGTTTTTGTTCGCATACTGATGCTTCCCATTGGAGGACATTTAATTTTATTTAATTTTAATCTTTGCTGGCTCACTTTTTCATGATTTTTTATTTTAAGAGATCATCATATATTATAAAAGTATGTAAATGAAGTTTACAGTGAAAAATAGTTAAGATGTACCGGTGGACATTAAATTAAAGGTTATCTTTCAAAGATTCTGTGTATTCAGATATAGGCTTTGTATATAATATCGCTAGTAAAACATTATTTTTGAAGTCTGTATTTTATTAGTATTGTCCTTTACTAATTTCTAATTTGTAATAAATTAAAAATAAGTACAGGATAATATTAATATTTAATAAATAGTAAAGGACACTATTATCATTATTATTATTATTATTATTATTATTATTATTATTATTATTATCATTATTATTATTATTATTGTATTGTTAATTCTTGATAATTTGACCTTATATAACTACATTAGCGATATATGGTTTTATATAATATTCATTTAATGTAAATAACTAGAAGCATATAACATGTACCAATAGACTTATGGTCTAAGGATTGACATAAAGTAAAATTCTAGACGATGCTGGGGAAGAGTTACCCGTCCATTATCGTATGGATTCATACGCAAACGGTAATTGTAAAAACAAGTAGAGTAGTGAATAGACTGATAAAGCTTCGGCACGTAAACGGTCACTAAAGACAAGTGCTTATACAATGGGAAGTGATCATGCAGAATGAGACTGGGAAAAAGAGTCTACACAATAAACAAAATAGACATGAGCATCTTAACGTTAAAATTCATTTTGAAACATAATAAATCTTCATATTCATTTTTTCCTGATGTTACAAATATTTTTAATATTGGGAAAAAAAATAGAATTAAAGATATATATGTTTTCAAGTATTAATAAAAAATCATGCAGTCGATTTATGAATCCTAAAATTTTTTAAAAAATATATCCGGAAATTATTTTCTAAAATGAGAAAAACATATTTTCTAATCTAATGTGAAAATTTGTCGAATTCTTGATATTAAAAAATCATCCGATTTCTAATATTCAAAAATACTTAATAGTGTAATGTTTAACAAATCTCATTAATATTAGAAAATTCCATCAATCTTTTCATAATAAAAAGTTATTTTTCAATACGTTTATTTAAGCTGTTTTTAATATTAAACATTTAACTTCTAGATATAAAAAATAACTTTGCAATATTTTTTTTAAAAAAAAATAGTCAATGAATTCCCCAATGGCTTACAAGTCAAAGTGGAATTTTTTCAAATTAATATCCGAAATTAATAGGTTTAATGAGTGGTACAATCAGGCCACAACGGGTGGTCGGTGCGTTTCCTTGTCATAATAGTATAATCCAGTTGTCTGGCGGTATTGCTGTTCAAGGGACATTAGCTATGTATTTTTTTAATAGATTTTGTTTTTCCTTTTAGACCGATATACTATAACAAAATGGAGAAATACAATTCCATAAACATTCTTAAATTCCTATAAATTTTGTGAAAATAAAACCCAGATATTGCACTTTTTTCAATTGTGACTGATTATCTTAACTTTTTTATTATTTTGTATATAAATAACACACACACACACACACACACACACACACACACACACACACACACACACACACACACACACACACACACACTGCACGTATTCCCTCTTTGCAACAAACAGTTATAATGACTGAAATTACCTTTATCTAAATTTAATTTTGAGGAGGAGAATAAATGTGTTCAGTTTTTTTTTAATTCTCAGATCATTATACATGATTGATATGATATGTATAAAAAATATATAATGATGTTTGACGACTCTCTCTTGGAGCAGAGAACAACACCGCATAAACAGCTTAGATTATTCATGTTATGGCTTAAATATGCTTAAAGGTGGCTTAAAGGCAATGCAATTTTCCAGGCCACTAAGGACCTATAAATCCATCCTTAAAGGTGACTTAAAGGCAGCCTAAATTTGGGCCACATGAAGTAACCTTTGAGCTTTCTTTAAGTCACGACTTAAAGATTGACGTTCTTCCTGTGTTGGATCCGAGTCCTGTTAGACGACATACGTATTATGATAATAAAACCTACGCCACAACTGCATTTAATGAGTTAAACCTTGCTTTCTTTACCAGGTCCTTGTTTTTGTCTTTAACTTGCATTTACAGCAAAAAGTTAGGTTAAACTGATAAAAGCCACGGTTGAATTTAACTGTAAAAATCAGCTTTAACGTATTTAGGTATTTGTATGTTGTTTTCAAGATTAGAGAATTTTAGATGATATATTTTCTTAAACAGACATATAGATATATAATATTGTATCGAGTCATTTCTATCTTTAATATTATTCGCAATTGCAGACTGTGCAGAAGGACGAAGATGAGTTAAAATATCAAAACCTTGCGTGTTCACCCGCAAATCATCATTAAACTCTTGAGCCATGTCGCAGCAAGAAAAAGTAAGTAGACCAGAGGTTTAAAGGTACATGGAAATGAATCATGCATGTGATATGTGAAAAGCAATTGTAAAATGTATTCTATCATACTATCTTTAAAAGGTATCCTATACTATTCTTGTTTTAAACAGTAATGAATAAGAAAATAGTATAATATAATAAGACGAAATCCACTGCATAATATTATTGCATTTACTATTAGTTATTATAAACATTATTTTATATATCTTGTGGCATACTGCAAAATTCCTTATGTTGAGGCTTGTTTTCTCCATTGGTATGAATGTGTTCATAAAACTTGTACTTAGCTTAAAGCAACACTAGCTAAGTAAGGATTTTTTTTTCGGAAAGTGTGTAATTACCATGAAACTATTGTATACCGTACAAAAATCACCCGACAATACGATTTACCGTCGAAAACATAGTGCGTATGCAAAATAAAAATCATCAATATATTTTTTGTGTGTTTACATGGAAACTGAAGCAAGACATGGCTTCTGATTACTTTCCGATCATCTTCTTACATTTACTGGTTAAGTGAAGTTAAATCACAGCCAAGACGAATCGTTCCAAGACAAACGACCTAAACCGACTGAGTGACAAACCTTACCTAACAATTAATAGAATGATACTTTTGTACTACCATAATTTGATATCACATCTTTCATATGCCGAAATACTATAATTCATGTTTAAATCAATAACGCCATACTATTGGAAGTATTCCATGATAAAAATGTGGACGATGGGTATGCAGCAGTTATATACAAATTCAAATGTCCTTGTATCATATTTATTTTGTACTAAAGTAACATTTCACTAGGAGGATTCTATTTAAATTTTAAATTTCCGAAAAGCTAAGATTGTCAATGGTCTTCTTAAGATTGTGTACTTAGATAGATTTGGCAATACATTTGGGTTTATTATTTCGCCTTGTATGATATCAGTACTAATTTATTTCTGTACTTAGAGCTCACCTGTCGAACTAGTGAAGTCTTAATCACAGAAACAGTCGGACTGCGCATGTGTATGTGTTGTCCTTTTTAGTAAAGCTGTAACTTTCGTTTTATTCATACTTAAACGTTTTTGCATTTCTATTGATTATATTTGATTAACTGTATCGATTATTTTCATTTTATTTGGCCGTGAGTATTGTTTATTTAAATTTGATCGGACTGGGAATATTTGGAACCGCTGACTAATGACGTCAAAGTAAGCACACAAAACCTGGTCCTGCGGGAAACGTTTTTAAAATTGCAAAGTTAACGCTAATTTCCATTTAATTTGTATTATGTAAGGAATATTTAAACGTTATTAAATAATTTCAGTAAGATAGAATACTTTTATTCAGCCCAACCCTATGATTCGAAATTTAAAATTTAAGTTAGTTATTCCTGCACGGACAGTAGTAACTTCGATCGACATCTCAGTTGTTATTGTTGTTTAACGTCTCACACATGAATCTTTCACAAATATGGAGACGTCTGCGATTGAAGGGCTTAAAAGTTTGGCCTATGTTCGGCACTTACGGCCATTGAGCAGTGAGGATTCTTTAACGACACCTTCTGATAAAGATAAATAAAATTACTAACCTGGATTCACCTGAACTACATCTTTTTCCATCAGGATGTACACAAATGACTACAAACTTTCCGATGCAAGGTCCGTATGAATATTGCCCATAGTACGATTTGCTTTTTATACATGCCCACTAATAATATTTATTATTTTTGAATTCGTAAAACTTTTAAACAAGCCAATATGTGCTAGTGTAATTAATGTAAACTTTGTATCCTTATATCAGAATATTATCATTTAAAGAAAAACACCACACCCTAGCCACCTCTAATGCTGCTTTATCACATTTTAGTTGTAATATTTCAACGTTACCAAAATGTATTGGAAGGTAGTTGTTATGCGTCCGGCTACTGTCTAACATATACTCGTTTTAACAAATAACAGTGTAATCAAATACCAAAGATCTACATACAAAATATTTATTAAACACAGAATTGATTGAACTTATATTTTAACAGGGAGTGTCTGATCTAAATAAAACATTTATATATATGTATGTTATTGTAGAGTGTACACTGTGGGGTATTATACCATGACATTGGCAAGAAACCTGAAAGTGAGATAGCATGTTTACAGACCGATGCAGACGTGTCTGAGGATCGGGAAAGCAAAGTAAGTATACTGTACAAGTCACGATCAAGGTACATGATATAAAGGAAATGAAATGACTGGCTAAGTAATGGCTAAACATTATTTTCCTAGAATCATATCATATCATTACATTTAAAACATATACAAATATGTAATACAGTTTATGACATTTTAATGCATAAATAGGTCCCAACAGGTCCCGTCCTAATTGTCAAGCTTCCGATATATAAAAGTGGAAAGGTAAAACTTTTTTATAGCACAATTGAAGAATATTGTCTGATTTGATTTTGATTTTGGTTTTACGTCAAACTCGACACCGCTTCAGCTATATGATGATGGTCAACTTTGAATGCTGTAGGATATAGCCAGGTAACAATGTATGAAACCTACAACATTCTTCAAGTAAATTGGCATCCTCTCTTACAACTAGACTTTATCAAGACAAACCAACGGGCATTCCACTGTCTATGTAAAGACAGTCATGTCGAAGATTTTTCCTTGATCGATGTTTCACACAAGTCAGGGAGACCCTAAACCTTAACCCTAACTGACAGAAGTTTTATGTTTCTAAGTTAAGTCTGTCATCAGTTATCCCATTACATATGATTTTACGTTCTGACCAATGTGATCTGACCTTTTACCCATTGAAGTTGGAAAAGTACATACTTCTAGAGAAAGTCAGAGACTAAGTGACAAAACATGTTCCTGTGTTAAGATATCACCAGTTATCGCCTTACATAAGATTTCACATTTTGACCACTGTGACTTTGACCTTTGACGCATTGGCCTTGAAAAAGGATACAGGTCTAAAGAAAGTCGTGTTCCTGTGTTAAGTTTATCACCAGTTATCACGAAACATAAAATTTTAGGTTTTGGTATCTGTAACCTTGACCTTATGACCTTATGACCCACAGTTCTAGAGACAGTCTAGGAGATTAACTGACAGAAGTTTCATGTTCCTGTGTTAAGTCTGCCACCAGTTATCGTGGAACATAAAATTACATGTTTTGGTCTCAATTACCTTAACCTTTGTAGTATGACCTTGAAAAAGTGCTCATTTCTATAGAAGGACTGGTAGACTACCTAACAGAAGTTTCATGTTCCTGTGTTAAGTCTGTCACCAGTTATTGCGTAAAATAAAATTTAACGTTTTGGTCCCTGTCACCTTGACCTTATGTTATATGACCATGAAAAAATATACAGTTCTAGAGGATGTCTAGGTCATTAATTGACATATGTTTCGTGTTCCAGTTTTAAGTCTGTCACTAGTTACCGCGGAACATAAAATTTCATGTTTTGGTATTAATTACCTTAACGTTTAAAAATATGACCTTGAAAAAGTAAACAGTTCTAGAAAAAGACTGGTAGACTACCTAACATAAGTTTCAAGTTCCTGTGTTAAGTCTGTCACCAGTTATTGCGGAACACAAAATTTAGCCTTTTCGTTCCTTGACATTTTACTATATGACCTTGAAAAAGTATACAATTCTAGAGGATGTCATGGACATTAACTGACAGAAGTTTCATGCTCCTGTGTCAAGTGTGTCACCAATTATTGTGAACACAAAATTTCACTTTTTTGTCTCTGTGACCTTGACTTTTGACTGTATGACCTTCAAAGGGTATGCACTCCTAGAAAAATTCCAGGAGACTAAATGACAGAATTAATGCTCCTGTTTTAACTCTGTCACCAGTTATCGCGGAATTTCACATTTTCGTCTCTGCAACATTGACCTTTGATCTTATGACCTTGGAGAAGTACCCAATTCTAGACAAAGTCCAGGAGACTAAATTTCAAAAGTTTCATGTGTAACATTCTCCCTATACTACATATATCAATAACAGCGATGATCGTATAGTATTTTATTTGGCAGAGATGCAGCATTGGTAACAATGTAATAGAGAGTAGTGGCGTTCTCTCATCGCTCTCAAATCGGTCTCTCGTCGGTCTCTATCGCTTTTGAAATCTTGATGTTTTTATATGATTTGGAAATTTACCCCACGCAAAACACCGAAATTCCAGAAGCTTCATCTCACGTCTGTGAAACATAAAGTCTAAAGAATACTGGCGCTGGTTGGATCAAAATCTGTCAAAACTTAACCTCTAGTGATATTTTTACCCCGTCAAATTAGTACGAATTGTAGTGCATTGTATTATTTAACATTGCAATCAAAACTTGTTTACTAAGGTGATGACAAATGTTGACCCTTATCTTTACAGCTGCGATTGCTGCTCTAATTATGTAAAGGTGTTAACAAGTTGTTTATCCGAATCAGTAATTTAAATGTTAATGCTGATTTCAATTTGGAATTTGGAATTTCTATATCTAAATAACTGTCAACATCATTTTATGTGTAACCTAATTATAATTTAGCTGCCCGTATTCTTAAGTGCATGTCATTATCATCCAAGGTACACCAATTTCATCATTTATATAATTTCGTATACAGATTTATCGCCCGTACCTCATATTGTTACAAACGTCATAAGATGGCGACAGAGAGGGAGTTTGAAATCCAGTCGAGGGAAATTTGTTGTGATATGTGTCAATTTTCTGTGTGTTCAACTCTAAGAGTTTTTGATATATTCGGAGATCATCGTGTGACATTATTCGTTGCTTTTTCTGTGTGTTGGGACACCATAAGGATATTTTCAGAGGCATTTCATTACTAGGCCTGCTTCTCGTGAGTACTTTTCACGGTGCGTTGTTGTTTTTCACTGTATTGACATTCGCATGAGTAAGCGCAAATAACCTGAGTCAGTTAGTCCACTTGAAGATCCCAGATCCCTAAGACGTCGCCATCTATCTTATGTCATGCCTGAGGGAGCTCATCCCCCCACGATGCATGGTCAAAATGTGGACGCTTCTCAATTACTCTTGGGTCAACTAAATAATCCGCTTGTTGTTAGTTCTATTGTACCAATACTAATTGCAGCTCTGACTCTGATGATCAACCAGGCCGTTCAAAATGCTGTGCAAAGTGTCATATAGGACAACTATCTTTAACAGTGGAACACCAAGCACAAAAGATTGCAACCCTTGAGACCACTAACACCACCCTTTCGCAACGTGTAAGTGATTTGGAAAACTCTGTTCAAGAGCTTGACGGTATTGACGGCGTACGTCACTTCCTTTTTCATAATGTGGAAGTTCCATCCAACACTGATACGGATGATGTGATTGTTTCTATTGTGCGTGATAAGTTTGGCGTCACTATCTCATCCGACGACATCAACCGTTCTCATCCCATTGGAAGACCAAACCGTTCAGGACGCAGCAAAATTATATGTCGGTTTAGGAACTGGAAGGTGAAGAACCAGATATATACGAAAAAGAAGAATTTAATGAATGACGGTGCTCGTATTTTCATCACGGAAGACCTCACTAAACACCGTCAGTCTATTGTGTCCGTTATTTCTAGTGCTAAGCATAGTGGACATGTTCATTTTTTCTGGACAAATGATGGTCGCATTTTTCTAAAGAAATCAGAATCTGATCAGAAACACATTATTCGTTCTCTCCGTGAGCTTAAGGATGTAGTACCTATCATCGCCATCGACATCGAGGACTAAACAGTCTTCCAACACTCGCTGTGTTGTTTGAGCGCTACAAACTCAGGTCTGTTTTAGTCTGTGGCAGTGACTGTTTTTCTGTTTTTTTTCTTTCCGCCACCACAAACAATGTCATTGTTATATTCATTTCATTCTATTTAGATATCTATAGTAGATTGTAAATCTACTATTTTATGCTACCAATTCACTTTTGGATATTTCATGAATCATATGTAGTGCCATGTTCTTTGTCCTATATTTGTCTATAATGCCATCTATATTAGCCTACAAAGTTACTTGCTCCTCATGTTATAAACCATGCGTACATTTTATTCATGTATTCACGTCATTCTTTTGGCTACAGTAACTCGTAAAACTAACATTTTATTCTGTCATCACACGTTTTGCTATTACATGTGTAACAGCGTGACCTTTGCCCCATATTTGTGTCGGCCCCATCCTAATTAGTCAACTGTAGTAAGTTATTTTTCTTTATGTTACACGTAAATTATTTTTCATATATTCACGTCATTTATTTTTAATCTAAAGTTGCTCGGAAGCCTAATAATTTGTGCTTTTTGACATTGCATATGTAATACCATGACCTTTGCCCTTTATGTGAGTAACATTAATTATTGCCATCCATTATCTATTATCATTATTCAATTAATCCTCATGATAATGATAATCATTGTATCATACGTCACAATCAACATTTCCCCCAATAGTTCATAAATGTTTTCGTTACTTCATCATGTTTACCACTTGTACATATTTTCGTTTTGTTTTCATTCATCTGAATTCATTCCAGTTTCTCATCACTTACATCTCGTGTTCACTAGCATGCCTCATGCTGCTCATGTTGACCCTCTATTTTACGCACGTGTCCCTAAGTCGCTTTCACCTTTTTCCGTTTGACAATAGGTAATGATGTCATTCAGTATAGAGCGGCAATAGGGTTACTCTACTTTAAATTGAAAAGTTTTCGTATTGAAGTAGTCTATTTACAGACATTACTGCTGCAAAACTCGTAGATTGTTTACTGTTACAGTTTAAGACAACATTTTCTTCGTTTTTTCTGTGTATTCTACTAGCCAGCATGGGCAACTCAGTGCCCGGCGTGTATATTTCTCTACTGCTATTGCTGTCTATGGATATTCACCCTAATCCAGGTCCTTTTCCGAGTGCTTATCTATTTTTCACCTGAATATACGTAGTGTAAGAAATAAAATAGATTACCTTAGCGACGTAGCTTCCGATTATGATGTAGTTTGTGTCACCGAGTCCCATTTAGACGATAACGTTAATAATTCCGACATTAAAGTTGACGGGGTTTTATCCGGGTTCCTATACGCTCTGATCGCACTTGTCATGGAGTTGTATATGTTTTCGAAAAACCTCCTTGTTAACAGAGTGAGTCAGTTCGAATTTGATGTCGGTGAAAATATCTGGATCGAGATTAAATTCCCAAACTATTCATTCTTTACTTTGTACCGTTTATAGACCACCAAATTCCAGCATTGATTTTTTGAATAAATTCCAAAAATCCATTGAAGAAGCCATCAAATACAATTCACATATAGTTATCGTAGGAGATATAAATGTTGACCTTCTCACCGAAAAATCACACAGAATATTTGACCTCATTAGGTATTACCAGTTCGCTAATGTCGTGCACGGACCTACACGCTTTGGAATATAACACGTAAATTCCCAACTTGACCCAGTTTTAGTAAGAGAGTGTTCTGTCGGAATGTGTGAAGTCGTTGATATTGACCGGAACGTATCTGATCATAACGCAACATTAGTTGAAATATTTGTAAAATGTAAAGTTAAGAAAACATTTAAAAGGGATGTATGGTTATATGGGCAGGCTGATTTTCAAGCATTTAACGACGAAGTTCGAAATTTTAATTAGGGAATTTATTTAGATTTGCATGAAGTGGATATCGTATGTGGAAATTTTACATCTAAATACATTGAATTTGCAAATAAATATATACCGAAAAATACAGATACTGTAGGGAAAAAATGATAAACCATGGTTCAATTCAGATATTAGACGAGAAATCAGAAAAAAGGGAAAGGTTAAGGAAAAGGGTAAAACGTGGGGTTATTAATACGGCTTTTTAAAATTATTAGAGGCAAAGAAATCGTGTAAACAATATGAAAAAAATCGCGAGGAGAAAATTTTTTTATCTAGATATTAATAATCTAATCGATCACTATTCGACAAATGATAAACACGAATTTTGGTAACTTATACGTTATATCACCAGGACTAGCGGAACTATAAATACTATACCTCCACTGCTGAATCCAGAAACAAACGCTTTAGAAGTTGACGATAAGTGCAAAGCGGATTTATTAAACAAATATTTTGCAGATATATCATCTGTTAATGATTTAAATGCATAGGTCCCGTTTTTTAACATGAGAACGGATAAAACTTTATCTTATATTGAGTTTAGCCGAGATGATATAAGCGAAATACTTTTGTCGCTCAAAGCTGCAAAATTACTTTAATTATATCTTATTGGCCATATCCACGGACAATCCTCCGTCTTGATATTAAATATCCACGGAAAGTCCTCCGTCTTGTAATAAATGTCCACGGAAAGTCCCCCGTCCTGTGCACAAAAACCTGTTTCTAAGGAAAATGTCCTCCTTTTGTATAAAACTCCCCGACTTCTCCTGGGTTATATTTATTTATGTATATTCACATTTCACTGTGATTATTGCAATATAAAGTTTTAATTGTTTCCATTCTCCAGTGAGTCGAATTTCTTTTCTCTCAGTTACTTTGTATAATGAAAACTAGTTCCAACAGTTTTGTTGATCGGGTTTCTCGATTGAAACCAATTGTTCTCATCAATCCCGATATCTTCTATAGACGATATCCTATCGGCTAGTTTCCCTTGATTTACATCATCTGTTTCCTCCTTTTGATTCTGGTACAATTTGTTTTCTGTATTATCATTTTCTTCATTGATACTATTTTCATGTGTTTCACATGATTTCAAGTCTGGATATAGTTTTTCAAATTTGTTCCTTTTATCTGTTTCCATTGTTTTTGTTTCACTGCTGTTTTCTTTGCTGTTATCTTTGCTGCTACTGGTCTGATTGTTTTCAGTTATTAAGTCCATGTTATATTTGTCCTTGAGGTACATTCTGCATAATTTTATGTCTGGATAAGCGTGTACTTTTTGTTCAGTTCGAATGTCCTGGTTTTCATTGTATATACTTGCTGTTTTTCTTGCTCGTTGACTGACACGATCTTGTATGTAACTAATAATGTCATTATCTGTAGTTCTTGTACTTGTAAGTGGCTGACTGATTGATTCTGGTTCACTGTATTTCTGGTGTGGTCAAAGGTTCTGGCCCATTGGAAGACGTAGAAGGCTCAATTCCTCCTTTCCCCTATCACTTGACTATTTATTATCTTTATTTTTCATTTTGAGACAAGGTCCGAAACACCTACACCTACTTCTAATTCTTTTCCTATACTTAAACATTATAATCATCAAAATTGGCATTATGGGTATCATAAAGTATGTTCCGTATTTAAACCAAAAACTATCTTCTAGCATTGGTTGCATCTCTTCTAGTTTTAATTCATTTATCAAACTATCTAAGTTAATTTCCTTTATCGGTTTTAATGTCTCAGGGATTTTAATCTTATCATGTTGTGGAAATCTTTGTTTATATCTCCAAAATAATCCTAACTTTTCTCTCTTATACTTATCGATTAATGTTTTCAATGGATCACTAAAGTCAAAATTACTTTCTTTATAAATATAAGGTGTTAAAGTCATATCTCCGTTAGAAGCCTGACAATTTTGTTCCAGATATAATATATCTAAAGGTGGCAGCGTTTTCTTGATCATTGATTTCTTATCACACATGACCATAAAATTGTTTGACGTTTTTGAAATGATTAACCAATTCCCTTCTGAAATGTACTGTCCCCTAGGTAGAATGGCATTATTGATCAGTATGGTTTTACAACTTGTTCAATTTCTGATCGTGTTTCCAGAAGTATAGAAATCACACAAGTTTGTCTGTTTGAGAGAGTGAAGATAGAACTGTCAAAAGAACAATATCTAATTGAAGGATTCGAACATCTTCCTAATTCTTGTTGAGTCAAAAGTGCGAATTGTGTTTTCTCTTTGTTTACCGATAGGGCGTCTGATTCTAGGTCATATTTGACGAGTACCGAGGGTTATTTTATGTGTGGTATTGCTAAATTATGCAACTTATAAATTTCTAAGACATTTGTAGTGTCAACCAAAGGTACTGACACAATAACTACAATGTGTTCATCTTTGAAATATGTAGCACAAGTCAATGTTTTGTATAGGTCCCAACGATTTTTTTCAGGGTCAAAAGGCAAGGCAAAACGTGGATTCAAACTATTTTTGATTGATAAAAGTAATTGCCGAAACTGTAAAGGTTGTATGACAGATGGTGCAAGATGTCCCAATGATAACATATTCAATTGAATTTTGAGATGTTGAATGTTGTTTTGAGCTAATATAACCCAATCTTTTACATTGCATAAAGCTCTGTCTAACCGAATATAAGTGCCTATTACCAGTTTGTTTTTGTCTACCTGATCGGTCAATTTTCCATATCTTTGAATCAATGTTTTCATGGTTGTCAGGGTTTCAGTTATGGTTTTTCGATTTGCTTTAATTTTGTGTCTATTATCTTTTAGTATATTGAGACTTGCGTTTAAGACATGTTTTATTTCGTTTTGATTTCTTGCCAAACATCTGATATTTGATTGTATTGATGAAAGGTCATCTTTACTGACAGTACCAAAAAGCCAAGAGAGAGCTTTACCTACAACAGGTATGAGAGACTTTTTTCCACGTTTCTTATTTTGTTTAAGTGTCAATATGTCATGGAGTTCTTTTTCAAAGCTGTCTATAACTTAAGACTTTTCATTGTCTTGCACATATTATCAAACATAGTCAAGTTATTCTTGCACATGTTATCAAAAGTCGAATTTAAAGTTATTAATATTCCTTTTATAGTAGGGTCTATCTCGTCTACCAATCTTTTTTTTACTTTTAATCTCATTTATTTCTTTGCCTTCTGTATCATTATCCTTATTTATTTCTTTGTTTTCTGTTCTTATGTCTTGTTGTGTTAACGTTTCTCTATCATCTAACTTTGTGTTTCTGTATATTCTTTTTAATTCTGCTAAAGTAATATCATCCTCACTGTCTGAGTCATCTCGAATTTGCCTAGATCTCTTTACAATATATTGACTTTTATTCTTATCAATTTCATCATCTGACGATTCTGATTCTGGAGGTACTACATATGGTGATTTTCTTAAAGGTTTGTTTATTTTATCTTGGGGTATCTCCCAATCATCTAAATTAGCTAACCTAAGATGTCGAGCATGTGTCTTAGTTGTCGTTCCTGTCAACTGGTTTTTCACTATGAAACTTAGAGGTCCTTTCTCTTCAATAATTCTGTAATAAGGTGTCCATTTATTATCTAATTTACTGGTTGTCCTTTGATTCTTAATATACACTGGGTCTCCTACCTTGAAATTAATTTCTTGACTACCCCAATCCGCGTATTTCTTTTGTCTTTTCTTAGCTTCTTCTAAGTTGTTTTTTGTGTACTAACGTAAAAGCTTTATGTTGCTGCTGAAGTGCTATTTTATATTGATCTTCCCCATTATACTTTCTTCTAGGTTTAAGTATTGTATCTAATGGTAATACTACATCCCTATTATATAGCAAGTAAAAGGATGAATACTTAGTCGATTCATTTGAATGAAATCTAATTGCTGCTAAAGTTTGATTTAAATACAAGTCCCAAGTTTGGACATCATCAGATATTTTCTTAGCCATTACATCATGTAAAGTTCTATGAAATCTTTCTATCTTGCAATTACTTTGAGGTCTATAATAAGATGTTGTGATATGGTCTATATTTAACTCTTTAAGTGTTTCTTGTACCGCTTTGTTTACATTCTCTGACCAATTATCCGTTAGTATCTGAAGTGGGCAACCGTATCTTGGAAATATTTTTTCTAATATAAGATGGACTATATTATCAGCTGATTTATTTGGTACACTAAAAGCTTCTGGCCATCAACAATATAGATCTATGAATGATACAATGTATTTGTTACCTGATAAGGTGGTGGGGTATGGTTCTGATAGATCTAGACCGATTTTTGCGAAAGGATAAGGTGGAATATCCGTTTCCTTAAGAGGTTGATGTGTTTTCCTTTGACTTCCAGTTTGACATGTTACACATTGATCTACATATTTGTGCAATTTTTGATACATTTTTGGAAAATAGTATTTTGGTCTAATGATATCATATGTTTTATCTACTGCCATATGTCCTGCAAAGTCATGATGTTGTTTAATGACAATGTTTTCTAAATTTTCAGGTATGTACAATCTAAGTTTTGGATCTTCTGAATCTTGTTGAGATAAAAAGTATAACAAACTATCTATTACTATTAAACTGTTTTGTTCCCTTTTAGTAGCCCCTCCATTGTCCGATTTTATTTTAAGTTTTGCTATTTTCTCATTATTTTCTTGTTCTGTTTTTATATCTGTATCCCCTGGAAGATCAGGTGGATCTATCTTACAGCTAGCGTATTTCTTTGGAGTGATTTTTTTTAAATTTAATCCTCCTACTTCTAGAACTCTATCATCTATTTCTATTTCTGTGTCTGACTCTGACTCTGATTCAGAATTATCAATTGTTTCTTGATTGTCTGGTATTCTTGACAACAAGTCAGCGCAACAGATAAATCTACCTTCTATATACTCAATCTTACAGTTGTAACCTGCGATACTGAGAACCCATTGTTGTATTTTCTTATTTTGCATAGGTGAGTCTAATAAATACTTTAAGGGACGGTGATCTGTACGTACCACAAACTGAGAATCATGTAAATATAAGTCTAATTTCGTAAGAGCAAATGCTATTCCAAAACATTCTTTTTCTATTGTTGACCATTTTGTCTGAGATTTGCTTAATTTGTGAGACAGATAATAAATAGGTGTTTCTTCCCCAGTATCTGTAATCTGTGTAAGACGAGCACCTACACAAGTATCACTAGCATCTGTGTATAACACATAGGGTTTGTTTGTATCAGGATAAGCTAACAAAGGTACTACGGTTAAACTGTCTTTGAGAAAATCAAAGGCTACTTGTCATTCTTTTGACCATCTAAATCTAGCATATTTCTTAGTCAACTCAACCAAAGGTTCTGCTATCTTTGAGAAATTTGGTATGAACCTCCTATAATAACTACACATGCCAATGAATCCCCTAACTTCTCTTACATTCTTTGGTACAGGTAATGTTCTTATGGCTTTGACTTTCTTTTCATTAGTTTTTACTCCATGTTCGCTAACAATAAAGCCTAGATATTCTATTTCTTTCTTAAAGAAACTATATTTCTTCAATTACATTTTTAAACCATGTTGCCTGATCTTATTAAACACTACTTGAATATGCCTAGGATGTTCTTCTGAGTCTTTTGAAAATATTAAAATGTCATCTAAGTACGCAGTGGCAAAGTCCTCACATTCTTGTAATACTATGTTCATGAGTTCTTGGAAGATAGCAGGAGCATTACTTAACCCAAAGGGCATTACATTAAACTGAAATAACCCTTTGTGACAAGTAAATGCTGTTTTTTCTTTACTATCTTTATCCATTTGTACTTGCCAATACCCACTTTTAAGATCTAAACTAGTGAAATGTTTGGCTTTTCCCAACCTAGCCAAGATGTCATCAATCAATGGTAAGGGAAATGTTATAGGTTTCACTATTTTATTTAAAGATCTAAAGTCCACACACATTCTTTTAGATCCGTCTTTCTTACCAACTACAACTAATGGAAAAGCCCATGTTGACCTTGACCTTTCTATAATACCTGCATCTAACATTTAATCTACTGCCTTGTCAATTACTTGTCGTTTGTTAAGGGGTGTTCTATACGGCCTATTTCTGATTGGTGGATGGTCCCCTGTATCTATTTTCATTTTCACTTTACTTGTATGACCTAACTCTGCATCGCTTTTTGCAAAAATATCTTTGTTTTCTTGTAACAGACTAAAATACTTCTTTTATACTATATAGGCGCATCAATATCTTTAAAAGAATCTACATCTCCTACTGTGTTTACTGGACTTAAGGCTGTTGATTCTACTTGTATCTCATCTATTTCTAAAGCTCTAACCTTCCCTAACACTTGACCTCTTTTTAACCTATAAAGTTTATTTGTTTGATTAACTACTTATACTGGAATTTTTCTATTTCCCGTTGCTTTTTCTATTGATTCTTGAACTACAAGTCCTGGGTCATCTAAAGGACATCCATCATTGATACTTGAGATTTCAAATTTTCTTTATTTCTCCTGTTAAATGCTCTATTTGTCCTATCAAAACATATTGTCTTACTCTGTGGTCTTAATGCAGTTGTTTTTGATACTCTTACTATGGATGATATGTGAATGTCATCTTCAAATTTGACATAGGTTCTCCCTATTCTCAAGGAACCTAAATCAAAGTATAATCTTACTCCATTTTGTCTTAACCAGTCCCTACCAAGGATAAAGTTTCTATTAAAACCATCGGTGACATAAAACTTGTGATTCATGGTCATTTTATTCATCGTAAATTTAATATTTACTGCACCTATAACATTAAGTGACTGACCATTCACTGCCCTGTGATTTGGTTTTTCATTAATAACTTTAACCTTGATTGGAAGATTTTGGAAGCACTTTTTACTAATTAATGAAACATCTGCTCCTGTATCTACTAATGTTCTAAATTTTTGTTTTTGAATCCATAATACACATGAACTTGGTTTCCCGCCAATCGGATTTCATATTTTTTGTCTAATCTACCTACTTTTTCCTAATTTGTTACTACAGCTCTTCTTACTGGCTTCCTTATAAGAAGAGCCTACTAGTTTTCCTTTACCCTATGTTCCCTAAATTGAGACCATTGTTGTCCTACTCTCTGGGTATGGTTTTCCGAAGTTTGTTCACTTACTACAGGTGGTGCATGGAGCGCTAATTGCTTATTTGACTGAGATGTATGATCTTGCATTGGGGTTTGCAGGAAGTGCAAAAATCTGAGGTGGCGCTGGTAGTGCTAACGTTTGATCATATGACTGGGTATGTAAACTGTGGAGGTGGCATGTTTTAATTTTGATAGGTATTATGTGCAAATTGCTGAGGTGGAGAATTGTAACTTTGCTTATCTTGATAGTTATTATAATTTGTTCTACCCCTGCCACGATTAAATGGTGGTCCCTGATTATATTGCCAATATGGTACCAAATTGCGAGGGTTAATTTATCGATTGGGGCAATTTCTTTTGAGGTGACCAATTATGTGACATACCCAACATTCGGCGCCTAATACCCAATCTGGTACTGATTGTTGATGTTGCCTATTCTGACCTACCTGATTATTTCTTTGCATTTGATGTTTTGGCCGAAACATTTGTTGATTTTGCTGTTTATTTTTCTTAACGACGTTTCTGAACTTAACCTGTTTATTCTTATCTACTGGAAATATTTGTATGTCATCGTCACTGTCACTGTCTGATTCGTCCGCAGCATTTACATCTATGTTCTTTGGACAATTTTGAGTAGTATGATCTTGCCTCATGCAAGTTTTACATAACTTATTTCTCAAATGATCAACTTCCATTGGCTGAATATCTCTATCATCTTTTTCTATTTTTAATCTGAACACATTTTGCGATTCTAAAGTCAATGAAATTTGATTCCTGATATTTTGTTCACGCGTTGCTATTTTGACAGCGGCGTCTAAAGTTGCTGGTTCTTCCCTAATTAATTTCATTTTCAGATAGCCAAACGTGAGACCCTTACAAAAGATATCTATTAATTGTTATTCAATTAAGTCTTTTGTGTTTTTGTTTTTTCTTTGTTCTGATGTATAAACATCTTCAGATGCCTGAATTATTCTTTCGTCAAACATTTGAACTGATTCATCTGTTTTCTGTTGTAAATTTCGTAATTTTATTAACGCCTGTCTCCTATTTGTTACTTTCCCGAACTTATCTTTTAACAATTTCTTGAGGTCCCCCCAACTAGGTAAATTTTCATTACTTTTTTGATCAACCAAATATCTCCTAATGAAATCTGCCACTGCCCCTGAACATGTTACCAATGCTACACCCGGCATTTTCTGTATATCTAATTCTACTAAATTAGAATATCTTTCAATATCTGAAATCCATGCTTTGAAGTTTGCCGGTTTGCCTGAGAAGTTTTTGATTACTTGGTGTATGGGTACTGCCATAGCACTAGCCATATTTGAAAACTGTGATTATTTTATCAAACATTTCTTTGTCCTCACTATCATGTTTATTTTCAGTTGGTTTAGGTCCTAACCCCCCTGATATCCTATAATACCCGCTTCTTTCTGAATCACTACTGTGTTTGTTTTCATTTTCAGTTTGTACTTTAGACTGATTTAAACTTCTTTGTTTAGCTTCATCTAATTATCGTTTAAACATATCATTTTCTATGTCCTCTAATTCTGTAGCAATACTACTTAAATTAATTTTACTATTACTATCTGCCATTTTAGTTAAATGTAAAATTCAAGTATATTTTTATAATTTAGAGTTTTGTTTCGAGATGTCAGGTTTTATGTGTAACTAAGTTTATTAAGGACAGTTTTATATTTGACAATTTTTGTTAAAGTTTTAATGATATTGCCAAAAATAGTTTAGAGTTTTAATTTTGTTTTAAACCATTCGAATTAAGTTTTTTTAAAATATGAAATTATGACTACTTAGTAAAAGTTAAAGTTTTTAAATTTGTCCAAAAGGAAAATTTTACAAGTAATAGTATACTAAGAGAAGTACCAAATCGATACCTGTAACCTTCTCTCTATACTACAGATATCAATAACAGCGACGATCGTATAGTATTTTATTTAGCAGAGATGCAGCATTGGTAACAATGTAATAGGGAGTAGTGGCGTTCTCTCTTCGCTCTCAAGTCGGTCTCTCGTCGGTCTCTCGTTTTTGAAATCTTGATGCTTTTATATGATTTGGAAATTTACCCCACGCAAAACACCAAAATTCCAGAAGCTTCATCTCACGTCTGTGCAACATACAGTCTAAAGAATACTGGCGCTGGTTGGATCAAAATCTGTCAAAACTTAACCTCTAGTGATCTTTTTACCCCATCAAATTAGTACGAATTGTAGTGCATTGTATTCTTTAACATTGCAATCAAAACTTGTTTACTAAGGTGATGACAAATGTTGACCCTTATCTTTACAGCTGCGATTGCTGCTCTAATTATGTAAAGGTGTTAACAAGTTGTTTATCCGAATCAGTAATTTAAATGTTAATGCTGATTTCAATTTGGAATTTGGAATTTCTATATCTAAATAACTGTCAAAATCATTTTATGTGTAACCTAATTATAATTTAGCTGCCCGTATTCTTAAGTGCATGTAATTATCATCTAAGGTACATGAATTTCATCATTTATATAATTTCGTATAAAGATTTATCTCCCGTACCTCATATTGTTACACATGTTCCTGTATTAAGTCTGTCACCAGTTATCGCGGAACATATCACTTAAAGATTTTGTTTCTGTAACCTTGAACTTTGACCCCTATGACCTTGAAAAAATACAGTTCGAAAGAAATTGTAGGAGACTAATTGACAGAAGTTCCCTGTTCCTGTGTTAAGTCTGGCACCATTATCGCGGAACATAAAATTTCACTTTTTGGTCTTTGACCTTGACTTTTGACCCTAAGATCTTGAAAAAAGTATGCAATTTTAGAGAAAGTCTACGAGACAAACTGACAGAAGTTTTTTTTATTCCTGTGGTTAGTCTGTCACCAGTTATTGCGAAAAATTACAGACAATTTCACGTTTTGACATCTGTGACCTTGATCTTTGACTCAATGACGTTGGAAATGTACACCGTTTTGGAGAATATTATGTTGACTTATTGACACAAGCTTCATGTTCCTCTGTTGTCTTTCCTCAGTTATTGCGTTACATAAAATTTCACCTTTTGGTCTCTATGACCTTTAACCCATAATAATATTCTGGCACATCTATAGTTTGTGATATATTATCGGTGTAAGTTTGAAGTCTGTAACTCTCCCCGTTATGGAGGAATTAGTGAACGAAGATCCTGGGAATTTAACTTCTGTTAAAATTTCTAGTTTTGACCTTGAAAATTGACCCAATGATGTCGGAAAAGTATACAGTTCTGGGGAATGTCATGTTGACCTATTGACACATGTTTCATGTTCCAGTCTGTCACCAGTTATCGCGTAACATACAATTTCACGTGTTGCTTCTGTGACCTTGACCTTTAACTGATTGACCTTGATTAAGTTTAAAGCTCATCTCTATTTCGTGGTCTATCATCGGTGTAAGTTTGAAGTCTGTAAGTCTTTTTGAGGAATCGGTAAACGCAGATCCTGGGAAAAATAATAATAATAATAATAATAATAATAATAATAATAATAATAATAATACTAATTATAATAACAATAATGATAATAATAATAATAATAATAATAATAATAATAATAATAATAATAATAAAAAGTACACACTTCTAGAGAAAGTCACAGAGACTAACTGACAAAAGTTTCATGTTCGTTGCTGTGTTAAGATAGTCACTAGTTATCGCATCACATGGAATTTCACATTTTGATCACTGTGTCCTTGACGATTCACCAAATGGCCTTTAAAAAGTATACAGTTCTATTGAAAGTCATGGATAATAACTGGTATAAGTTTCATGTTCCTGTGTTAAATCTGCCACCAGTTATCGCATTAAATAAGATTTCACATTTTGGCCACTGTGACACTGAACTTTGACCCCTCAACATTGATAAAGTATACACCGACAATCTGACAGAAGTATCATGTTCCTGTGTTAAATTTGTCACCAGTTATCACGGAACATAATATTTCAATTTTTTGGTCTCTTTGACATTGACCTTAGACTCTATGACCTTGAAGACAATATATATTTCTAGAGAGTCTAGGACACTAATTAACAGAAGTTTCGTGTTCCTGTGTTAAGTCTGTAACTGGTTATGGCGGAACATATAATTTCACGTTTTGGTTGCAATGACCTTGATCTTCGACCCTATGACCTAGAAAAAGTATACAGTTTTAGAAAATGCCTAGGAGACAAACTAACAGAAGTTTCATGTTCCTCTGTAAAGTCTGTCACCAGATATTTCAGAACATAAATTTTCACCTTTTGGTCTCTGTGACCATGACCTTTCAACCTATGACCTTAGAAAAGAATACACTTCTAGAGAAAATATAGGAGACTACTGACAGATGTTTCCTTTTGTGTTCAGTCTGTCACCAGTTATCGCGTTACATATAACTTCACGTTTTGCTTTCTATGACCATGACCTTTGACCCAATGTCCTTGGCTAAGTTTCCTGCACATCTCTGGTTATTGATCCTGCATCAGTGTAAGTCTGAAGTCTGTAAGTATGTCCGTTTTTGCGGAATATGTGGACTTAGATTCTGGCAAGAATAAGAATAATAATAACTAGACTTTGTCAAGACAAAGACACGGGCTTTCCACTGTCCATGTAAAGATAAAGTTTCTCCTTAACGGCAGTTAGTATCTTGGTAAGGAGTAAAGATGGAACCTTTCCTGGATCCTGCTATGTACCTCTGCTTATATAGCGTTTTGTGAAGTTAGGGTATCCAGTATAAATACGGTAGCTCAAATCAGTATCGGTTTTAGATACACCGAAACAACGTAATACGGACACGTGATTTTATAGGATCTCGTCCTTTGAAAGTGAGCTACGTGTGTATATAGGATTACCAAAATTCGTATTTAACCCTAGTTCTTCTATTAGGGAATGATAGTAATGTGCCTTACAAATAGAAACTATATTATCTGAGGCTTTGTCTGCTGGGACCTGTATATATTGTTCATGAAATCTATCTAGGACGGTTACCACTTCTGGATCACTAAATACAGAGGGATAACGTATTTTCATAGTTCCTTTAAATTTTCGAATACGAGATTTTATCAACCATGTTTTATCCACCACATACCTTTCAGTTTTCAGAGAAAATGTCTGGTTTCATGTCTTCATGTTTGGCCCATCGTCAGGCATAATCTCCGACAGACTTCATAACTAAACTAAAATTTTATAGCCAATTAAAGGAATGGTTGGTGCTGGAATGCTAGAGGACGGTACAATTCAAGATTTTGTATCTGCTATACTTTAGTACTGAGTATTTGTGTTGAAGAAAATACATACGATGGATTCAGGGGAGTAATTTTTCCTGAAATGTAAAGCAGAATTCAGTTACATAGGTTTTTATTCCATATTGAATCATAATGTTTATCATTTATCAATTGAATTGGAAACGATCGTAACAATGATAGATTACATCTGAAGTTTGGTAAAAAGAAATTCCTTATTAGTGAATTAAAATAGATATATACAATTGATGGGAAAATAACAAGTTTTGAAATTATTATGAATATGATTTTTTTTCTAAACTATTTCAGGATGGAAATACAGCACTTCATTTACTATTCATGGATCCTCCTCATGCACATGACCCATCATCCTCTTTATTCGGACAGTGGTCAGGGTCAAAGACTGTCGAAAACAGGTGTAAAGAATTGCTGAGAAAAGGCGTTGATGTCAATTTACAAAATAAAGTAAGTATCTATTTAAAATCAGTCAAGATATGTTTATATATACTTTACTTTAAACAAAGAAGACATAATGAACATATGTTAAACTTGTTTTTGCCTTGGGTTTTTCACTGTCTAATTCGAAAGATTGAAAATGAACCTGCCGGCCTTGAACGCACGACCTCACGATCAAGAGTCTAGCGCGCTACCGACTGATCCAGGCCAGCTCACTTCATAATTTGAAGAGCAAACGAGTGACAAAAATGGATTTAATATCAGCTAGCAAAGTAGAATGACACTCTTAATTTTTTTCCCAGTCTGAAGAGTCTATCAGATCTCTCATATTTTACTTTTCCAACTGTAGCCATCCAGGAAATTCATATTCCGGTGAGCATAGGTTTTTAGTCCTCGTGATTATTGGGATTCGAAGTTCCCCTGCAACGCAGGTAACAACGCAGAAATTTTAATTTATTCACTTTGATGTTTTCTAAATTTTTTTTTTTAATATTTCAAAACACAAGCGTACCCAAGGATGACACAATATTAGACACAGAAATATTAGATGACATCAATATATCAAAAACAATTTTTATCAACTCTTTTACCCTGAATATCTAAATTGCATCATCTGTCTCATTGTTTTAGACAGTCTACTATGGTCTGTAGTTTGAAGAGGATAAGCAGTGTGTCATGAGTATCACAGTTCGATATATTTCCTTTCATAAGCGGATATCCAGATACTACATTGGTGAATATTGGGAGGGAAGCTTCACATAGTTTTTTAAAATTACCATTAGAGAGAGAGCCCTCTGGACATTTATAGAGCCAGTCCGATAGAGTACCATGCATATATAATAATTATCACTTGATAATGTGAAATGATAAAAAATGATAAATTCTGACGATAATGCTTAATATTCTGCATTTCAAAAAAACATACACAAAACCTAGTAATTTATAAGATAAATTTGACGAAATTACACTGGCTTGCAAGCCCTTTGGGAATGTATTGCCTATTTTTTAAATACATGATTTGCAAAATTATTTTTAATATCCATAAATTGAATGTTTAATATTAAAATAATTTTTTATAAACGTACTAGAAAATAACTGTTTAATATGAAATAATTGATTTAATTTTCTAATATAGAAAATTAAAACATTAAAACAGAATGTCGCGATGTTCCATGAACAAACGTCCATTTTTGATCTCGGGGAAATGACCTTTCAACCATTTGTTTTCTTGTGTCAACTTCAGATTTGCAAACCCGGAGGCAAGTACTAATTTTTGCCTTAACGACAAGTATGAAATTTTTAGACACCACGTTTGAAATATATTTCCTCAGGCAGTCACTTAATAATAAATTAGTGGCCGCCAGATAAAAAACAGAATCAAAACTAAAGACTACAGATTAACTTATTGCGGTGATATCAATTTACAAAATAAAGTAAGCATATATTTAAAATCAGTCAAGATATGTTTATACATATTTTATTTTAAATACAGAAGACATAATGAGCATATGTTAAAATCTGTTTTTGCCTCGGATTGTTACTGTCTCATTCGTAAAATAGAAAACGAAACCGCCGGTCTCGAACACACGACCTCACAATTAAGAGTCTAGCGTGCTATCGACTGATCCAGGCCGGTTCACTTCATAATTTAAAAAGGAAATGAGTGAAAAATGTGGATTTAATATCAGCTAGTAGAGAAGAATGACACTCTTTAAAGTTTTTCCCAGTCTGAAGAATCTATCAGATATATCATATTTTACTTTTCCAACTGTGGCCTTCCAGGAAATTCATATTCCGCTGAGCATAGGCTTTTAGTCCTCATGAGTATTGGGATTCGCAGTTCCTCTCCAACGCCATGACAACGCAGAATTTTTAATTTATTGACTTTGATGTTTTCTAATCAGCTTTTAAAAATATTTCAAAACACAAGCATACACAAGAATGACACAATGTTAGACACAGAAATATTAGATGACATCATCAATTGAATGTTTAATATTAAAACAGTTTTTAATAAACACACTAGGAAACAACTGATGAAATGAAATGATTGATTGAATTTTATAATATAGAAAATTAACACATTAAAACAGAAAGTCACGATGTTCCATGAAAGAACGTCCACTTTTGATCTCAGGGAAATTACCTTCCAAGGATTTCATTTATTTTATTGTATCAGCTCCAGATTTGCAAACCCCGAGGGAAGAAGTAATTTTTGCCTGAACGACAAGTATAGAATTTTTCGACGCCATGTTTGAAATATATATTTTCTCTGGCTGCCACCTAATGATAAATTAGTGGCCGGCAGATAAAATACATAGAATCAAAAGTTAAGACTACAGATTAACTTGTTGCGGTAAAAGAAAACAATAAATATACTTTGTTTCGATAAGTATGGACAGCCAGGATATGTCATTGTTATAAAGCTAAATGATCAATGCTGGAATATAAGGGCATGGAGCAATATAATAGTTCGTATTTCCTAAAATTTAGTAATGCGTGTTGATGTTGAAATAAATACTTAGTATGAATTCAGGGAAGTCACCCTAATACAAAGCAGATTTCAATAGCATAGGTTGTTATTTCATAATGATTAGCATTGATCAACTGGATTGGAAACGATCATTATATATAGATTACATCTAAACTAAGCTACATCTAAACTAAGTTTAATATTTAAAAATTATATTAAAAATTTTTTAATTAAAATGAAATTAAATATATTTAATATTTTTTTATTATTATTAATTTATAAATAATAATTTTATAATATAATATTATATAAAATTATAATTTAAAGAATTAAATATATTAAATATATAATTAATATAATTTTATAATAATTTAAATAATATATATTATAAAATTATATATTATTATTATATAATTATTAAATTATTAAAATATAATATAGTATAATTTATATATTTATATTAATAAGATAAATTAATATATTATTTATTTTAATTTATATATTATAAAAATATATTTAAATAATTAATATTAAATAAATTATAAATTTTATATATATTTAAGTTAATTTTATATTATATATTTAATATTTATAAAATTATTTAAAAATTAAATTATAAAAGTAAAAAAATATAGTTAAATGTTAAATAGTGGATAATAATTTATATATATTGAATTTTATATATATAATTAATAAAAAATTATTATTTATATTATAAAATATAATAATTTAATAATTAAAAATATAATTAAATGAATTTAATTATATTAATAAATAATATAATTTATTAATATAAATTTTAAATTTATATTAAAATTATTTATAATTATTATAAATAAATATAATTTAAATATTAATTATAATATATATATTTATTTATAAAATAAAATTATTAAAATATATATTAATAATTTGTATTTTATTAATATTTAATTTAATTAATTATTTATTTTAAATTATTAAAATAATTAATAATTTAATTAAATAATAAATATAATATAATTAATTTTTAAATAATATTAAATTAAATTATATTTATTATTTTATATATAATAATTATATAAAATAAATTATTATTAAATATATTTTTTAATTATTTATAATAAATTAAATATAATTAAAATATAATTAAAGATAAATAAAAGAAATAATTAATAATAATTATTTAATAAATTAATATTATATAATATTAATATATAATAAAAATATATAATAAATTTATAAATTAATATTTATATATATAAATAAAATATATTTTATTAAAATATTTATATTTTAAATTTAATATTAATTATTACAATATAATAATTATATATAATTAATAAAAATTTATTATGTATATTTTATAATATATATTAAATTATAATTATATAATATCATATAATTTGATTATAAGAATTTTATATAATTGTTATAATTGAATATAATTAATATTAATAATTATATATATAATTATATAAAATAATATTTAAAAAATTTATTAATTATATAATTAAAATTTAATATATATTTAATTATATATTATTAATTTATTTATATTTTTATATAATATATTATTATTTAATATTAATTATATTATTATTGATTTATTATTTATATAATAATTAATTTATTAATTTATATTATATAATATAAATAAAAAATTTATTAATAATATAAAATAAAATATTAAAATTATTTAATTATAAATATTAAATATTATAATAATATTATTAAATTTATATATATAAATATATAAACGATGGGTATAATATCATAAATATAATAGTAAAATAATTAATAAATAAATTTATATTAATAATATATTAATTATATTTAAAATTTAAAAATATAAAAAATTAAATTAATTATATTAATAGAAATTTATTTAATATAAATAATATTATAAAATTAAAATAAAATAAATAAATATAATATAATATATAAATTTTTATATTATTTAGTTTATATTAATATATATATATTAATTATATATATTAAATAAATATTTATTAAATAATTATAAAAATAAATATTATAAATTTAATTAAGATATAATATTTATATATATATAAGTATATATTTTATATAATAATTAAATATATAAAATAATTTATTATATAATAAATAATATATTTATATAATATATATTAATATTATATAAATGTATAATTTATTAATTAAATAATTATATATATATATATAATATAAATAATATAATAATTTTATAAATAAGTATTATATATTAATATTTATTTATTATAATATAATATTATATATATTATATAAAAATATATAAATAATTAATATTAATATATAATTAATATTATATATAAAATAATATATTTTAAAAAAATTAATAATTATATAATAAATTTTAATATAAATATAAAATTTTATTTATATTAATAATATATTTAATAAATTAATTAAAATAAAATAATATTAATATATTATTAATATTATATTAAATAAATATAAAAAATAATTATTAAATATTATAAAATATTATAGTAATATATATAATATATTAAATAAAATAAATTATTTAATATAATAAAAAATAATAAAAATTATATATTTATATTATAAATATATAATATTTAGAAAATTACAAGGTTAGAAGTGATTGTGAATATGAATTGTTGCTGAACTATTTCCGAATGGATATACAACACTTCATTTAC
The DNA here is from genome assembly GCA_030159075.1 of Atrina japonica. Lineage (NCBI taxonomy): Eukaryota > Metazoa > Mollusca > Bivalvia > Pterioida > Pinnidae > Atrina > Atrina japonica. The sequence goes on from BROG01001076.1 coordinate 87,226, forward strand.
TGTTCATGTATCCTTTCATGGAACAGAGATCATGGTCAGAAAACATTTGTAGAAATTGTTGAAAAACAGCGTTCGTGTTAATTTAAAAGAATACGTGTATTTTTAACTTCAGTGAAGAATCTTATAATGTTTTTTTTTTTATTTTACTTTATATAGAGACGACATAATGCGTATAATAATAGTGTGTTTTACTATTTCACATTTTTATTTTGGAAACCTTGTGACATGTTCAATGCCAAAATCTAACAAATGGAATATTAAATTGGTAGCGTGTGCTGCCATAAATGATGGATTGAGCTGTACGGAAGGTTTATGGAATAATTGGGAAAGACAAAAAGTCAAGAGAGGACCAACAGGCACAGTATTCCCAGGGTTTCAACTGCAGTGTTTGATTTGTTTGCTTAATGTTGTTTAAATATTTCACTCGGCACTTACGGCCACTGGTCAGTGAGGTTTTTTTTATCGTGTCGACACCTACTGTGACATTGGACCTCGGGTCTTTTACTGTCTCATCCGAAAGACAGCAAACCAACCAGCCGCCGGCTTGATTCGAATTCACGACCTCACAAGAAAAATCAAGAGAGCTACCGACTGAGTCGGCTCACTTCATGATTTGAAGAGGACAGGAGTTAAAAGTGGATTTAATATCAGCAGGCAAAGTAGAAATTGCACTCGGAAAAGTTTAACACAGTCCGGAGAGTCTTTCATATCTCTCAGATTTTACAAATCTAATTTTGGCCTTCCAGGAAATGCATATTCCGGCGAGCATAGGATTTAGTCCTCGGAATTTAGGGATTCGCAATTCCCCCTCCCACGCAGTTAGCGACGCAGGAATTATAATTCCTTGACCTTTTTGTGGAATATTTTGGTGTTTTTCAACAGTTGTTTTAATATTTCAAAACACAAGTGTACCCAACAATGACACAATACTAGAAATATTAGATGACAACAATATGTTAAAAATTTAAAACTATTTTACTAACCCTTTTACCAATGAGTATCTAAATTGTAATATCTGTTCCATTCTTTAAGACAGTCTATTAATGTCTGTGAGGTTGAAATGTTTAAGCATTGTGCCACGAATGTATTACAGTTCGACATAATTCCATTCATAAGCGGATATTCAAATACTACAATGGTCAATAGTTGGCAAGAAAGCTTCACATGCTTTTTTTTGATAACTATTAGAGAGATAGTTTTATTGTTCTTTATACAGCCATCCCAACTTATACCCCACAACGGATCCCATAATACTAACAATGAAACTAAACTATTTCAGGATGGAAATACAGCTCTTCATTTACTGTTCATGTATCCTCCACATGAAACACCAGGAAAGAGTCGTGGTCAGAAAGTGTCGAAAACATGTGTAACGAATTGCTGAGAAAAGGCGCTGATGCCAATTTACAAAATAAAGTAAGTATATATTTAAAATCAGTCAATATATGTTTATATATATATATATATATATATATATATATATATATATATATATATATATATATATATATATATATATATATATATATTACTTTAAATGCAGAAGACATAATGAACATATGTTAAAATGTGTTTTTGCGTCGGGTTTTTACTGTCACATTCGAAAGGTAGAAAACGAACCTGCCGGCCTTGAACGCACGATCTCAAATAAATAGTCTAGTGCGCTACCGACTGAACCAGGACGGCTCACTTCATAATTCCAAGAGGAAATGAGTGAAAAACGTGGGTTTGATATCGGCTAGCAAAGTAGAATGACTCTTTGACTTGCAAAACATTTGGGAATGTATTGCCTATGTTTTAAATACATTCATTGCAAAATTATTTTTAATGTCCATAAATTGAATGTTTAATATTAAAACAGTTTTTAATAAACGTACTAGAATATAACTGTTTAATATGAAATGATTGATTGAATTTTATAATATAGAAAATTATAACATTAAAACAGAAAGCCGCGATGTTCCATGAAAGAACGTCCACTTTTGATCTCAGGGAAATGACCTTTCAACCATTTCATTTGTTTTCTTGTGTCAACTTCAGATTTGTTAACCCCGAAGGAAGAAGCAATTTTTGCCTGAACGACAAGTATGACATTTTTAGGCACCGTTTTGAAATATATTTCCTCTGGCAGCCACTGAATAATAAATTAGTGACCGCCAGATAAGATACATAGAATCAAAATGTAAGACTACAGATTAACTTGTTACGGTAAAAGAAAAAAAAGGAATATACTCTCTCTCGATTAGTATGTAAAGCCAGGATATGCCATTGCTATCAAGCTAAATAATCAAACATGGAATGCTAGGGCACGGAACAACATAATAATTCGTATCTCCTATAATTTAGTAATGGGTGTTTATGTTGAAAGAAATACATAGTATGAATTAAGGGAGGTCACGTTTCTTGAAAATACAAAGCATATTTCAGTAGCATAGGTTTCTATGTTATACTGAATCTTAATGATTATCATTTGTATTGGAAACGATCATAATGATATATTATATCTAATCTAAGCTGATTATATATCTATCTGATCTTATTTTTATTTTATCAGAATAAGAAAAAAGGTGAAACTCAATATATCAAACTTTGATACACCAAACTACTGGATATATCAAGCTTCATATATTTTATATTTTAAATTTCTCTGTTTGTCTCAAATTTCTGTTATCCAAACAATTTTCAAAGGTGTCAGTCAATTTCATTCGGGTAGTGTATCATGCCCATCGCTCCACAAACTTTGCGGGCGAAAATCAGCTGCGAATACAAATCAGCGCCAGTGGGGAAAATATGGCTAGTATGTCAGGGGCTTTAAACAAAGTCAAGCCCTAATTTTCTCAATTTAGCTACTGATATTCTAATATGATGTTATGTATCTTATCACTTAATTTGCTGTACTTGCTCAATGTTTACAAAAAATGATCAGGGATCATTTGTGGTGTCGCTAAAGTCACTGAACTTGTTTATTCAAGATGGCTGAAGGGAATAGAACTATTTCATGTTTGAACAACTTAAGACCACTGGTAAAATTGTTTGGTTAATGCTACCTGTCCTTGCCTTCAAAGTGTGGTCATGTTCATGTAGGTAGGCAAATCATTATTTTTTTATAGAAAGGAAATAAAACAAAGCAAGAAAGGTATACTGTAATACTTGCACCATTCTATGTATATACATTTTTAAAACAATGTAAATTCTGGCATGTACAATTAATATTAAGGAAGATTTATATGTGTATCCATGTATATATTATTATCTTACCTGGTCTATGTAGGAGCTTCAAGTTTATAATTCTAGCATATTAACAATATTTCAAATAAACAAGTAAAAACAGATTGGTTGAAGAACCCGAACCCCTAAACAGACTGCATTCAAAAATTGTGAAAACATGGGCTGCAGCATTTTGGATGAGTAGGCAGGTAACATCAAACAATGGACATTTTATTTTCCCCTAAGAACCTTTACGATACATAGAAAGGTACATGTGTGAATGTATGGAATTATGCATAAGTAGTGTTTACTTACATTACTGCATGTACGACACCATTTTAAATCCAATTTCAATTTTAACTGCTCCCTTTCATAGCCATCAGCTACCAGAAAACAGCCTAAAACTCCAGTTACTTTTATACTGTACATTTAAAACTGACCAAAAATACACAACATGATTGATTTTCCTATAAAACCTAATCTATATATCAGCGTGTTCCTTCAGTTATTTATCAGGTCTTGCACATCACCTCAAATGAGCGACAATATCTCAAATGGAAGAGTCTCCCAAATGGAGAACATTTTTCATTATATACAAATATTAATTCACATGTGCTTAAACTTACTTGCACCTTTTGTTGCATATAACAAACCTTTTTTAATAAACAAATTAAATTTATGTTGAAGTATATACAATTTACAAGATCTAAGGCATAGGTTGTTAAGATTAGTGACTAATCTTAGCTCCTGATTCCCAGAGGTTCGTGTTTGTCTATTTTTACCGGAAAGAGAAAGTGATATCATACAAAGCAAATTAATAACTCTCTAAAATATAGCCGAAATCCGTCTAAGAGTAACCACTGTAAAAAAATTACTATCTTGGCTTTAGAAAATTTTGGAATTTAAATGGTGTTATCAGTGCCAAATATTTCTTTATTATAAAAAACAGCTCGTACCTAACTACCAGGTACTACGTAACTCAGTTACTTTTTGTATAAAAACATATGAGAATATTTTGACCAAATTCACAGGTCATGAAGCCAAAAATCAAGGTTACAGGCACTTACATGAAAAAAAAATATTATTTTTGTCACATTTTAGACATTTATGACGTCTTCATAAAAAGCAGTAGGCCGTATCTAAACAAATTGGCATGTATGATCCCCATGTGAAGCTGCATGGAGTTTGTCAATGAAAAGGGGTTTAAAGCCATATTAGAGCCAAAAATTACCACAACTTGGTACACATTTTAAAATCTTTTCATGAACCAATTATCAAATGACTTTCAGATTTTGTATACAAATGGCTTGTGAACTCAAAACTGCATGACTTTTTGTATGAAAATATATATGAAAATGTTCATAGCACTACTGTAATGATATGTCGGCATAATATCAAGGTCATGGGATCAAATGGCAAGGTTACAAATATCTACATAAAGAAATAATATAAAAATTAGGCATTTTCGACTTCCTCTCAAGAACCAGTGCACCAATTTTAACCAAACTTGACATGTTTCTTTTCTCAGCTGACTGTTAAGGCCTCAGATCATTTTATCTATTGTGACAAATTTATTTAATATAAATCCAAATATCATGGCATTGTTTTTCAGCATTATTATTTTTATTATTATTATTATTATTATTATTATTATTATTATTATTATTATTATGTAAGTGTGTGCGAAAAATCATTTCATTCAAAACAACATTGCTTTAGGATGGGAACACACCACTTCATCTTAGCTTACTTGTGAAGAACCAAGCACTTGTTGAAGTTTTACTGAAATCGGCAGCGCACATTAACATAACAAATAAAGTAAGTATTTTTTTATATTATGTATAAACGCTTCGGTCTTAGGACAGACATAACATTTGCGGGAAGTTTTGGTTTTATTTGGGTGGTAAATATTTATCACGAAATACAAATAATTTTAATGTTTTAATAAATAAATTTTACACGTGAAATATGTCCAACTTTACGACATATTATGAATGAATATATTATCCTATCAAATAATAAAACACAATACATTGAGATGTCTATGTTCAGAAGTATGAAAAATAAATAAATACAAATATTAAATGATAATGTTTGATTTATTTACTTCTTGCTAGGTTATGATTTGTTTTGTTAATATATAAATAATTATACAGCATGATAATGAATCGTTCGCCTGTTAATGTTGTTGTTGTTGTTGTGTTGTAGTTTTGAATGTTCTATTGATTGTGATAAACATTTAATCAGAAGCAAATCAAAATTGAGAGATTGTTTCTGGAAACTTACGCTAAGAGCTAATCAAATACAATATATATAATTTTGGATTTCACCCGCTTCCTTTGTAATGAAAGTTAAACCATACAGTTAACATATTAATTCGAATGACATACAATTCATATATTAATTCGAATGATTATGGAGGATACCCATAAGGTGCAACCGATCACTATTTACTTTATATTAGTTTATATTATCACTATTAACACTATATTAACTGTTTATAGATCTTTCAAAAGTCAATACTAGACATACTTGTCTATGTGACGTAAATTCATTTAGAATGTCTTATTTCTTTTCGTTTACTTCCTTTACAGGACGGAAAAAAACAAATCGATTTGTTACTTGAAGTGAGTAAATTATTATTTCAAAAAAAATATTAATGTTCATGTTTCTTAAAACCGTTGGTCGATAAACATATCGAATTCTACACGTTCGACATATTGCCATTTTTGCACTTTGCTTCTCGAATTAAAACATGTATATGGATTCGCAATGGATAGGTAAATAGATAAATATATATATATATATATATATATATATATATATATATATATATATAAATATATATATATATATATATATATATATATATATATATAGATAGATAGATAGATAGATAGATAGATAGATAGATAGATAGATTGGGAGAAATTTATATACAGTAAAACCTGTCTATAACGAATTCCATGGGACATATACTTAAATTTGTTATAGTAATATTTCGTTATAGGTATATTTAAATATTAAGTTGAATGGATAACTAATCATATTTGTTTATACTTTTATGTTCACGATAGGTTACATACAATATAGGCTACATAAAAATGAAATACACATAACACAATATAGTATTACATTACATTTTATCTTAATTCAAAAACATATATGTGTAAAAAAAAAATTGGAAAATAATGATAATTGATACATGAAATAAAAGTCAGTGACACGTAAAGTGTATCAATCCCGGCTTACATTTATGTTATTAAAACTCACAGCAGTTACATGTCCCAGGCTTACAAGTTAAATCACTAATTAACACGAAAAGTTAGTTTTGTGTTGTGTTGTTCAATGCAGGTAAGAGCCACGTTCTGTGTTAGGTCAACGGGTAAAATTATGAATACTCCGATAGAGCCCTCGGCATTGTAGTCGATATACTATTGTTTACAGTACAGAGTCACAGTAATATACGAACAAATCCTTTGAAGCAATAGACAAATGCGGCAATAGACAAACAATTCGTTACAACAAATGGAATATTGCTGGTAGACATAAAACGATTCATTTTTTTTTTAACAATTTTCGTTACTCACATATATTTAACATGATAAGTATATGGGACATTGCAGGGGGTTTTAACTCGTTCGTTACAACCAAGAATTTGTTAGATCCGGGTTCGTTATAGACAAGTTTTACTGTATATATAGTTCACCCCCGTTATAACGCCCTACGTTATAACGCTAAACCCGCATATAGATCCGGGTTCGTTATAGACAAATTTTACTGTATATATAGTTCACCCCCGTTATAACGCCCTGCGTTATAACGCTAAACCCGCATAACGCCGTAGTTTTTGAAGAACGGATTTCCTCCCATGTAAATTCACACTTTATAACCCCGAAATCCGCACACCATCAATCGCCCTCGATTTTCAAGTACAAAAAGTCATTTAGAAATTTTTCGAAATATTTGTATGCATTTTAGATATAGATAAATAAAATATAAATCATTTGCGTGTATTCAGGGTCTTGTACTTAAACTTCCTTATATGTATGCAAATTATAATGATTTCAATGACGTAATGAGTAAACCTCGATAAAATGCCAAACCCGTTATATCTTCAAAATTCAGAAAGACAAAAGTTGGCGTGATAACGGGGGTGAATTGTATATATAGGGAGATAGAGATATAAATATATAGGTTAACTAATTTGATTGTTTAATCGATTGATTGATTGACAAATTGATTGATAATTAATTGACTGATTGTTTTTCTGTCGTTATATTTCTACTGCAGGTGACAAAGACTTGGAAAATACAGCCAGGTAAAATTGTCTGCCAACGCTACCATTTGTATTAGTCTTTTCTTTCAAATACAATTGTAAATACCTAGTGTTTACTGGGGTTTCATACATTGAGATCAATATGTTCTAATTTTCCAGGGGAAATTCGTACGTCCGTCATTGTCTTCGATATTTTCGTCCGACCAAAGTTTATAAATAGATTTAACTCAGCTGTTGGTTTTCATTGATTTTCTAAAGAGTCCGATAGTACATTTAGTATGGCAAAGATACAGAATGAGATCTTTATAATTGTTATACAATTCTTGAATTGCTTAAGTAGCTTGGAGCCAGGTTAGCGCTAGATGCAAGGATTAAGTGTACCTCTTCGGCTTTAATTGGGGAATCCTGTGTTAAAAAATAACACGATGTCTTTGGGAAGTTGTATTTTACGTCCAAAATGCATTAGCACTCCATAGATTTAGATTCATACAAAATAAAACTGTATCCGTAATGTTTTACAAAAAGACTTGCATTTTACCTACAGTGTATTTTACTAGCAAGAACACTATATGATTACATGTAAATACTAACATGTTCTGAATATGATAATAGATATTGGTAGTTTAAAAAAGCTATATATACCATTTATCTATAAACATTAAGTATGAAATCAAAACTTATTATAAATGAACTATTTTACACTGGCTTGATCATTTGTTCAGACATAAACATTGTTTAAATATAAACCTTATATATCATATATCACCCAAAGTCATTTTTGATAATATATATTATTAACTTGAATTGTCTTTTACCAATATTTTGTATGTGAGTCATACACCTGTTTGAAATTCGAGACCAATAGCAGTAGTCTATTGACAGAAAGAATAATATTTAGTAGTAACATTATAATGTAATAACACGAGTTTTTCCATAGTCCGTTTTTGGATCGGGATTTTTCATTCACCGATTCAACTTTGTAATGCATAGCAATTTCCAGTGTGTGTCTTTGCCTCGATCAAGAAATAAAATACAGTTGTATCTGAAGGTTAGATTATTTTCATTAGTCCATTGTGGTCACAAACAAACTGACATTAACGTCTGAATACTATACCAGAAATGGAATATTGTAACGATTTGATTTATTGTATTACATCGAACATTTCATTTCTTGATCGACACAAAGACACATACTGGAAATGGCTAAGCATAACAAAGTTGAATAATCGATTGAAACATTCTGATCCAAAAACGTATTACCTAAGAACTCGAAAATGGTTAATTGCGTATGCAGCAAAATAAGGATTAAGTTCGTCAATTGTGTCGTCATCACAAGAAAACAGTAACTACTTTATAAACAACAATAGGCAGGTAGTATCACGTGAGGTGATGTTTTATAAAGGTTACTGTTATAAGACTCGTTAGCGAAACAAGACACGTTTTACAAAGACGTTGGATATCTCTTAATATCTTCTCTCTCTATTTATTATCTTTAGGTCGGACCTTTTCCACGTTTTTGCTTCAAGCAATCATCTGGCGGGAGGAATATGAGCACATCCAGTCTGTATTAGCTAATTACGTAACAGATGACATTAACGACACAAGTATACGAGATATTCTGGAGTACTCCATGTCACTGGATTTGTTGCGGGACAGACGGGAATACATGAATATTGGCCAAGACACATGTTCAGACACATGGCGCTTCATGCAGTCTTGTTTGACTTATAGTGCGGTAGTGAAACAGTTAAAAGATCCAGAGACATACGTGTCTTCCTTATTTAAGGATGCTGTAACTTCAAAAGATATCCGTGGAATACAAGTTTGTCTGAGAGCTCCCGTTGATATAAAAAGAGACGACATCATCTACTGTCTAAAAGAGGCCGTTCAAAGTGAAGAAGGATTTGAGGCAGTCAAAGCTATAACAGATATAATTGTTTTATCCAGAAAGGAAATAGACACACTTACTAAATCTAATGATGACAGAAGTACTGAGTCTGGTATTAAAGTAAAAGCCTTTGAATTACATCCTGAAATTCAAAATTTATTTTCAGGCTTGCATGAGAAAAGTTCGGCGCTTGAAGATTTCATCAAAGACAACCATAAAATTTTGATTGCTGCGTATTTTGGCGTCAGCAAATTAAACGGAATAGATGAACCAACCATCGTTGCAATTTTCAAAACTCCTCCTTTTGAGGAGTTGCCAAGCAAGTACCGGGGATTTCACTTAGTGTACAGACATTCAGTTTCCGGATATAGTGAGAGTATCGAGGCTGAATACGGCCCTGGTCCTGATCGTGGGAATTCGGAAAGCCTGATAAAATGTAAACCGGTGATATCAAAGCATGTAGATTACTTAATGAGGAACCACCGCAATTTGAATATTGTTCGCGGATCTACTGTAATATCAAGGCAGAAGTCTAGATCCGTAGAGGGAAAAACTTGTATATTGTTTTCGTGTTATGTAAAAGGCGTCATTCCAGACGGAGATCTTGAGTTCCCGAAGGCACTGGATGACATACCGGTAGATGTTAAAGAGGGGATGTTTTATTTGTATGCAGGGGTATACAATGCACAAATACACTCTACTCCTTTGAAGTTGGGCTGCAAAATTGGAAAAACTAGTAGGTGTCATATTAACGTTAACTTCAATTTCTCTCAGAAAATGTCAACTATTTTACTTCCATGATAGTAGTATGTATCGTTGACATCATGATTTTTTAAAGCATGGAACTGCTGAAAGGTTTTATCCATGGGCTAATAAATTCCAACTGGACAAAGACAAATTCCATGATGAGGGATAACGCTTCACGATGAATTTCCTTTATTCAGATGGTATTCATAAACCCATGTATGCCAAATAACTGCAGTTCAATGCTTATATTTACTCATTTTGTTTATTTTCCGACGTTTCGTTTTAATTGTTTTTTTTAATTTAGAATTTAAATTTCCAAAAATAAAGCGCAACCGGTCTTGTACGTAAATTTTTTAACACCATCTGTCAGTTATAGGATGACGAACAACGTGTTTTTCTAATGGCTATTGAGTGTAAGTGCCAACAGAATAAATTTTTTTTTTAAGAAACAACTAAATTCGAACGTATTGCTGAAAATTATTGTTTTACGACTTGGCAACTTTGTGTTGAATAATTTATATCAAATCAGTTGGTAATGTGTATCAATGAGGGTTCTTTTGAATATTATGTTAATAAACATTATACTTAAAACCGTCGATATGTTTAAATGTCAGACTATATTGTATATATTTTAATCATACATAATGTAATTGTAAAAAAAATAGTATGGAACTTAGTTTAATGCTTGCGATTTTAATCTGTTATATTACATGGTAAACGAAAACTACTTATATTGTCTTTAGCTAAAAGTTATGGTACGCTCGGTGGCTTTGCGACAGACATAGAGACGGGTTTGTATTTCATAACATGCGCCCATGTCCTGAATGATGTGTCTATGTGTGCAGACGGTAGTGTGACACATTTCACAGACGGGTTTGGTGTGTTAGAGATACAAAATGAGAAACAGGTCACGATATGTGGTCATCACAAACGTTCAGTAATGGATCATCAATCGAATGTAACAGTGGATGCTTCCCTGGTAAAAGTGCGTGATACAAAACGCCCAGCGGAAGGACTTTTCGAATTTCAGTTGCTACAGAATTTGAGAGATGCAGGTAACCTATTTATTACATAAAACTTTTGATGTTGATGAAACTACAGCGAAGTATTTTTTACTCTGATAGTAAATATACATCAGCTAAAGGTGACTGACACACCATTTCAGTAATGCTGTAGACGTAGAACTAACCGGTACTAGCCTTTTCAGTTACAGAGCTACAGCTAAACAGAAATAGGCTTTCTAGTTAACAATTTAGTATGGAACCCTTGTTGTAGACTTAAACTAAATGACTAGACTTTGTAGCAAACATTGCAATATCTAAGCTGTGTTTTATACGTATAACTGAGAAGTACTGGACATTTTAGATAACAATGTAAAGGCTGACCTGTATTCTAGACACACAACTGGACTTTTTCGTTTGCATTATAATCTGACCTGTCATATGGAAGTATGCATTACCGATTTTGGACTTTCTAGTTAAGCATATAATACTGTATCATTGAAATGTTATCTAAAGTTTAATATTTTCCTTTTTTTCCTTAAAAGAGAGAGCGAATTTGAAATAAAGCGACATAATCGCGCTTGATAATTTAAGCGAGAACAGACATACCATCCACTAGACTGTGGTAGATAAGAAAGAATCTAGTATGGCATATGTAAATTTTCTGTTGTAAAAGGGGGGGTCAAGGCTGATTCGTAGATATATACTCCCCACCTGGGAAATATCGCCATGATATAGAAATACCATGTATGCCTGTACCTGAAATGGGGAGCCTCGTGGTGTAAAATATATAAGCGAGGTAATGTTTTTAAATAAGGCAAAATCCAAAGGTCAATGTCAGTTGGTCAAATACCAAGGTAGGAAATGATAGCTCTAGTCATATGAAATTTATATGTGAAATATCAAAGTCCTACCCCTCAATGTTTAAAATATATAGCCAAGGTAATGTTTTTAAAACGTACGTCAAATTCCAAGGTCAAGGTCACTAGGTCAAAAGTAAAGATAAAAAAGTAAAAACATAAAGTGAAAACTCGTTTTAAGAAATAAATATACTGGCCAGCGACCTATTCTCGCCAACTGTTTTTGATTGACGTGGAAAACGCAAACACGTGCATTCTTTCACATATATTTTGTGTTTCCTGAACAATGCACTATTCTGATTACCGAACGAAAAGAATTAATAATTTCTCCAAGAAAGCAGAAAATATCAGGCACAATAAAAAGAGTTGCCGAGAATCGGTACTTGGCGAGAATAGGTCGCTGACCAGTATAACTTTTTAAACATGTTACACATAAAATATTCATGTAATCTGCCATGAAGCTATGTTTATGTGTGTGTGTGTGTGTGTGTGTGTGTGTGTGTGTGTGTGTTTCTGTGTGTTAAATATGTAAAAATGAAGAAGTACCAATCGATAATAAAAACTCTAGTCCATTAGAACACGACGAATTAAATGTGATAATTGTCTCAGCATAAAAAAGGATAGGACCAGTTTCCCGGAAGGAGTCAGCGTCCTATGGTGGCATGTCGGACGTTCCATGGAAACCTTTTTACTTCGATGAACGGATCAAATTCGGTGAAAACGTCGACTTTGGTGAAAAAGTCAATTTCGGTGAAAAGCACGATTGGGTAGAGGGAGTCACTGTGTGTCGGCCATTGAACACTACTGTTGCCGACACCTACTGTTACACGGAACCTCGGTTTTAATGTCTTATCCAAAGGACAAGAAAAGCCAATCCCTCCGGTTGCGAATAGAAAAAAGGGCAACTTGTGTATGCGACACTCCGTCTTATTTCGATACATACTTGTACCAGATATGAGAAATCAAGGTAAAGAAATGTATGACACGGATAAATGAAATTTGCAAAGGGGATACACTTTAAAATAACAGTAGTTCGAAGGCAACTATTGTGTAAATGAGCAGCACATGGCCAAGACAAAGCAAAATGACAGGCGAACGGAAGCATAGAAGAACGGAATGATGGAAGGACGGACGGACGACACAAAACCAAACTACAGTCCCCTGGAAACCAGTAGGAGGATTAATAATCAAAGGCGAAAATGTTCTGGTATACATTATCTGATCTGCGTCAGAATTTTTGTTTAAGAGATGCAATGCAAACCTGTTAAAATTGTCAGGGGTGTGTGACAACTGCTCAACTGCTTCTGTGTAAGCTGCAAGAGCCCCGCACTTTTTGGTCTATATGATCCACATGGTTTATGTTGTCCTTAATTACCGAGAGCGACTTGGGTTGAATCAATTGTATCCGAGTCCTTTCGAGAAAAGTGCTCTTTAAACGTTAAACTCCGTGAAAACGCTCGAATATTGTCCCTAATGTGTTGGCCACTGATTTAAAACGTCAGGAACAGGATGACTCGGTGGATTCAAGTCTGCACTTTGGGAGTTAATGCTACGATTCAGAAGGACACTATCTTTAGAGAATTTTTAGTTTGAGTTTTTATGTAGTTTCGAGTTATCCTCAATAATACCGTCAGCTCTCTTAAATTCCGACTGTCTGATGATTTTTTTTAAAAACTCAAAACCAGATATGTCTGCTTTCAGTTGATTGCCCCTTTCTCATGTATTACAAAATATAAATAACACACAGTTAAACACACTCAGACGTAATCACGCATAATCAGAATACAGATGAAAAGCTGCATGTTTATTTGTAATCACGATCGGAATATTTTTTTTTAGTTTTTTAGCTATTTACTGGAGTAGTAAAAAGCACGCATTTGACTTTTCGACGCTGGGGGCGCCTCCAGTGGCGCTGTTGATGACGTCATCAGAATGCTGGCTTCTGATTGGCCAATTCAAATGCGTGCCCGGTGAGCCTCCTGTGACGTTATAACCTGAAGTGGGTTATACCGGACGTGAGGTTATACCGGACGTGAGGTTATACCGGACGTGAGGTTATACCGGACGTGAGGTTATACCGGAAGTATGTCATACCGGAGATGAGGTTCTGTTGTAATGGCAATAAAGAGAAAGGGGCGTATCTATGACCGGAAGTGGAAGGTTTTGGGAACGGCCATCTTGAATAACGAACCAATGAAAGCTTTCATTACAAGAGATCGAGAGGTCAACGGCTAAAACTAGAAATGGGGGATTACTCTATATCAACTGTATGCACTAAACCATAGAGGGAGGATGGGTAGTGAAATCGGAAGTATAGGAAGGGTAGCCATCTTGGCTATGGAATCATGGGATATCTAAATTTCAGAGACTGACTTATCTCACCGCAGATACATAGAACATGAAAGTGTGTACCGTTCTCAAAGTTAGCAAAGTGATAAAATATGTACCGTTCTCATGTTTCAAAGTTTGCAACGTGTGCAACGTTCTAAGTTATGAAGTCCCAAAGTGACAAAGTGGCAAAGTGACAAAAGTGACAAAGTGACAAAGTTATTATATAAATTAAAAAAATAAACACTCACCAGAGGAATTTTTCTGACGATGTTGACTCTTCGAGCTTCGGATGCCAAATGAGCTCTCAGAGGTTTAACTGAACTTATTCTCTAGCTTTTTAAAGTTACTATTTTTACTAGTTTGAATTTCTATCTAATTAATTTTATCGATCAAGTAAAAGAGCTAGTGAAGTTCACATTCACGTTCTATAGGTTAGACTTACCACTACAGTATAACACAACACAACACAAAATCTACTGTCCGTCCAGCAGACCTCGCAAGGACCTGACTTCCATCTCTTTTTCTTCTAGCAGCTGCCTAATTTGGCGTTGCCACAGAACACTCAAATCACCCTGTGCCATAGTATGCCCCATCTCAGACATCAGTGGTACTGATGGTACAACTCTTGGCGGAGGAGGCCTAGGTGGTGGTGGCATAGGCCGATAAAGTGGTGGTGGCGGTGGATGTCTCGTAAACGCAGGCCTACGTGGAGTAACCCGCACAACTATCAATCTTCTCTTCGGAGACGAACACCGATAAATACCTCTATGGAAATCACTCACCGATGGTACATCTCCAAAGTTGTCCATGATGAACTGATACTGAGTAAAACCAAATGTCTGGTTTATATAGAGACTATGCAACATCTATCTTTGGACAACCTATACATTTTCCTGGTAGACCTAATATCAAAATTACTCAACGGAAACAACCTCATTTTACTAAGACTAAAGCAGTCCTACAGAAACTGAATGTACCTTAGAAGTCTACTCCTACTGCTACTCCAAAGCAGTCCTTGTTATTTCTCTTATTACCAAATCCTTTAACTGCGAAAGATGTATCATCTCAGCTGAACAAACGTGTTACGTCTACTCGTTTACCTTCGTTTGCTTCTACCTTTGGATCTCCCTTCACCAGCCAGTCTAAGACAAAACCTACTTCATATATGGATAGCTACAAATGTGTATGGTGCTCGTTTTACTACGAGTAAAGAACTTTTAGATCATAAACGACTTCAGCATCCTATGTTGATATAGGTTTATAAAACTACCTCAGATCGTGTCATTTGTATAGAATACTTAGTTGTAGTTACATCATGGCACCAAGAAAAAGTAAGCATGGGCTTGGATCCCATGCCGCTTTGATTAAAGTCTTAGGACAAAAACAGTATCCTATTGAGTTTAAAAAAAAGATGATCTTACGGTATGCCCCTGATGAAAATTTGTGAAGTAGTGTATAACATCTTAAAATGAGTGATTCCTATAACAAAACGTCAGAAACATCACTTGGGTTCAAAGAAACAGGTCTTAAAAGACTAGTTAATCCTCAATTGACTGTTCCCCAACGACATCGTATTCTAACGAATCAACAGGGTGGTGTTTCACCTATCTTACCTTTGTTATCGCCATTACTAGGAGCCATAGCTTCTCCTGTCTTAAAACCTATTCTATAACCATGGGTACACGAAAAATGATCTTAATTCCCGAGAGGACAATGGAGGAACTAAAAAATGTTGAGAATGAAGTTCACACCCTTTGCCTTATATACCTGAAGTAGTATCTTTGGTACGTTTAGGTAATGAATTAGATGCGATTGTAGATCGTTATGATTTTACTCTTGAAGCTGAGGTAGCCAAGTTTGATCAAGAACTTCATCGATATCTTATCTTATCTACAGCAAGCTCGTCATCCTGTAGAACAGAGACTTTGGTCTCAGAAAACAGATAGAGTCAAATAAGTCAAAGATGATGTTAAAGCTGAAATGTCTCCTGAAGATCAAGATCTTATGACAGCTATTACATCCAGTGTCACTGCTCCATTAAAACCAAAAGTCCCTTTCTTATCTAAACATCTCAAGAAATATTCTGATATACTAACATGTGAAAAAGACGGTCAAATACAATACAAAGCGAAGACCGTACCTGGAACAAATATGGTCGATCTCGTAACTGATGCCTTACGCCCACATCATAAGAAAGGGTATCAACCCTCGGGACTTGATGGTTTTGTAAAAGGATTAGTGGAATCGAATGTCTCTCGTGATTGGATACGTAACCCTAATTATAGCAAAATGATGAATCAACCTACGGTAAACCCAAAAGCTATAAGTACCCCCTAAACCTCTGGATGATAACAATGATAAAGATGACACTGGGTTCTATGACGCTGTGCCTACTCTTTAACTGATATAACATATTCTGCAAAGACACCCCTCAGTCAGAAAACTGTTAAGGATTGGCAAAGATTGACTCCTACGGCCTGGTCTACCACTAAACACTCTCAAAAAAGTTCTCATCTTCCAGAATGGATCAAAACTCAAAATCTTCGCAAAATGCCAAATTAGAATCCATCCATTGTGATCCTTCTAATACGGGGTGAGTATGCAGGTATACAACCTCTCTATCGAAAAGTGAAACGTCGAAAGTATCCCATTTCTCTAAATGAGGTCAAGCAATGGTTGAAAGAACAAGACACGTATACGCTTCATAAATCTATTAAGAGAACGTTTCCTCGTAACCAAATGAGAGTGACCGATATGGATGAACAATGGCAATTAGATTTCGCTGATGTATCCAACATCAAGACACACAATGACGGGTATACGTTTCTCGTATGCGTCATTGATGTTCAGTCTAAATGTGCTTGGGTCAGCCCTTTGAAATATAAATCTACCAAAGAAATGGTACGAGGGTTTCAAGCAGAATTGAAACAAGCTAAACAACGACGTCCCATGCGTATACAATCCGATAGGGGAAAATAATTTTTGAATCGTGAATTTCGTCAAACGTTTCATGATATTCATTTGTTTACGACAGACAATACAGAAACAAACTATAGTATTGTAGAATGATTTCAACGGACACTGGAAGCACACATGTGGAGATATTTTACTCATACTCGTTCACGTCGTTATGTTGACGTTCTACCCCAGTTTGTTCAAGCTTATAATCAATCGTATCATCGTAGTGTCGGTAGAAACCCCATAGAAGTCAATCCTTCCAATGTGTTAGAAGTCTGAGAGACCTTATATGGTACCCCTTCTAAAAGCCGCCCATTGACCAAGTTTCATACAGGTGATCGCGTATGTATCAGTAAAGCAAAACGTACATTTGATAAGGGATAGCTACTCAATCGACCAAAGAAACAGACCGAAACCGACTTTGGGATACTGTGTATCGCTTGATGCAACTGGCACCCCGTCTCCATAATGAAGTGACATTTTACGAATTTTTTTTTTCATTCAATCATTGTACATTTTCCAGAGGGACATTCCCCTAATCCACTGCGAAAATAATACATTTTAATTTATTTTTAACGAGGTAATTAAAACATGTTGCATTACAAAATTATGAGTTTAAAAAACTGATCTGATGTCCATGTATTTTATTTTGGTATAAGGTATACACCTAGAGTTTAAGCATAGTAATAGTACACGGTAGATACAAAGGTACAGAGTTATATGGTGTAAAACACCATTTAGAAACTATAAGATGGAGTATTAGTATCACAAACTCTATGAGACGTACGAGATATAGAGATTCTAAGTAAGCGAAAATAAGGATACAAAGCGTAATAGTGTGTGTGTAACACAACTCTATGAAGATGTACAAGCTATAGAGGTTCTAAGTAAAAGAAAACAAGGATGCACAGCGTAATAGTGTGTGTTACAAACTCTCTGAGAGTCTAAGTAAGACATTCAGAGAAAGAATAACGCCACTGGTGAAATAATAACGACAGTAAAACAGGTGACCAGATGGCAGATGACTAGATGTGAAAAAGAGGTGGTCAGATGCCAAGTGTCAAGATGTCTAAATCAGGTGGCCAGATGACAGGTGGCCAGATGTCAAAAACAGGTGGCCAGATGTTTAGACGGGGAAAATGAAACTCGTCCTAAAATCAATGCGTCACGCGCACGTCATTAACGATATATAAGCTAGTACTGTCTGAGTCTCGGTATTAGTTCATCATGGATAACTCATCCGACATCGATACGCAAACTGAAGAGAGAAACATGAGAATCATTCTTACACGAAGGGCACGTATCGTAGTAAGGCCACACAAACTGATAAATTCCCCTACGACACCTACAACACAACACCAGGAACCACCTAGACCTGACCCTTCACTTCTAGTACATGTACAATACGTACTAGCCCAGGAAGCATTAGCCAATTTTCGACAACATAAGGCCGAGATAAATCGACTGATGACAGAGAAAGAAAGAGAAGATCGTCGTTGGCGACGTCCACTCGACAGATATTAGAGTCTTTCCCTTATTCAACTTTTCGGAGCAATCAACGGCCCTTTTAAGGATCACCCAACTTATTCGAAAGGAAACCTTAACTAAAAGTATGCAGGTTGTATGTATGTTGTGTTACTCTGTAGCGGCTAGTTTAAAAATCAATGTATATTTGCTCAACATTAATGTTTTATTTCATTTGTGTTTTTGTTATGACACGCCTACAAGCTCAACGATTGGCTCTTTCTCTGTCGCCATGACAAAAATACCTCATTCCGGTATGATGTACTTCCGGTATGACCTCACTTCCAGTATGACGCACTTCCAGTTATGACGCCATAGGCGGCTCACCGGGCACGCATTTGAATTGGCCAATCAGAACCAAGCATTATGATGACGTCATCAACAGCGGTCAAAATTCAAATGCGTGCCTGGGAGTCGTCTATTACTGCTTACTGGCTTGATTTCGGTTTTCATAACCATGTAACATGTAGCAATACATTTGCATTCAGATGCTGTGAGTGGATGCATGTTTGCGTGTGGGTGTACATGTGTTATTTGTGTTGCCTTAATATTTTAGTCCTTATTAATTAATAATATATATATATATATATATATATATATATATATATATATATATATATATATATACTCACACACACACACACACTAACACACACACACACACACACACACACACACACACACACACACACACACACACACACACACACACACACACACACACACCACTATACACCACAGATATAACTTTTACTCACGGCTATTGATACATTCGTGTATGTGAATGCGTAGATGGCCAGGTGGTTAGGACGTTGAGCATGGGAGCCAGTCGTTTGGTGCCGTAATTAGAACCCCAAGCCAGGGCATGGTGACTTCGTATGTGTCTTGTTATTTCTGTATGTGTGCTTTATGTATAATTTATTTACGCATATAGTATCATTTCTGATCCAAGGTTCATAGTAAATGTTCAATGTTGTAGTGATATATGTGGTTTATACACCACTATGTTACGAAACCAGGGCAATTATGGAACCCTCGACCCCGTAAATGTCAACGTCTTTGCGACATAATTTGGATATCAACTCCTTATTCGACCAGTCGAATGAGTTTTGCAGAGTTGGTCTGTAAGCCATAAATGGTGCAATTTTACCAAATAGTAAACAGTGCAAAACCTTACTTTTAAATACTTAATTTTTTAATCACATGGGAATATATATTTCAATATTGATAAAAAGCAACCAACTGTGATAGATATTGTAGCACAATGGCATTCAAACTAGTGTTCAGTTCAAAGATTCAGTTCGGTTAGTGACGTCACATAGCGATGTCATTTTTGACTAGTCAGCTTCACACATGAATCACTCATGGAAAATAAGTGTTCATATGCATGTGATGTGATATGTAATATACCAGGTTATATGTAATACACACAGGTCGTTCATTCATTCATTTGCATGTATTGTATTGATATACACAGATTTGAAAATATATACACACAAACACACACACACACATACACACAGATATATATATATATATATATATATATATATATATATATATATATATATATATATATATATATATATATATATATATTGTTTGTTTGTTTGTTTATTGATGTGTAACGTCCCACTCAAAAATATTTCACCCATATGGAGACGTATTCAAATGCCAGTGAAGGGCTTACAATTTTAACCTATGCTCGGCACTTACGACCATTGGGCAGTGAGGGTTATTTAACGTGCCGAAAACGTACTGTGACACGGGACCTCCAGTTTTTACTGTCTCATCCGAAAGACAGGAAACCAACCTGGTGGGACTCGAACTCAGAGTCGAGCGCGCTGCCGACTGAGCCAGGCGGACTCATATATATCATCCTATAATCCTATTGTATCGCTTTTTGTTCTAATTGAGATAGGCTGTAGAATATTGAACATCCTTCATTTTCATATATGAATTTGGCAAGAAATCGTACCTAGGCGCTGATTCATCGTAAGGTAAAATTCATTTGTCATTCGGATAAAATCTAAAACCTGATTACGGTGTTAGTGCAGACTTTTACAGCTCAGGTTTAATTGTTTGATGGGATGTCATTGAAAATTCTCTCAAGATTGTTTGTACAATTAGTACGAGGAATGATATATGAGCCATGGACTGATGTCAACTCGATGGAGGGGGGGGGTGTTATATACTGATCTTTCGTGGCAAATAATATCCGTTTAACTTATGTTTCCAGAAAAAAGGGCTCTTAGCTGCGTATGCCAAGCGGTATACAAAGGATTGCCCATGAAAAATATCTTATCTGTTGTATTGCCAGGAATACAGCCTGGGAGCTTGCGAGTCTGGCGGTCTACAACTTGACCACAGCAAGCGCTTTCCTATCACACACCAAATGAGTTAAAAGCAGTTTATGTCAGGCGAAGTTTGTCTACAGTTACATCCCATTTTGTCTTTTGTTAATAAGGGTTGTTTTTGAGGTTTATTCTAATTTTTATCAGTTGAACTTAGTTTTTCTCATGTTAAGTTGGTTACTGAGAACACCTTGGTTTAGAGGAAATAGGTTTAATTGAGAAAAAAATGGTTTAACCCATTAATGTGATGTTGGCGTACCATAGTTCCCTACCTGAAGTGTTGCAAGACTTTAGATAAAACAATATTGCACTTCGTTTATAACTGGTCAAGAAATCTTTTGCAGATCGTAAAAAATCAAATACAGGTGATTGTAAAAAGTCTATTCAACATACATAATTCAATATTTGCATAACGTTTTGCTTTTCCTTTAGGATTTGAGGCACCCCCAACATTTAATAGTGGAATATTAAAAGTCGTTGACCACACCGATATTCATAAAGTATTTGTAAAGTTTGGATGGAAAAGTGGTATAACACGTGGTTGCCTAAGGCCGTATGGCGCTGCTGCACGGCCACAGAATGGTATCTTTCCCACACAGGATCAGAAACCAATAATTTTTAGAGGTCAGTATGAAATCGAAGCAGTTGGTGGACAACATTTTGCTACATTTGGAGATTCGGGTGCTTTAGTTTTCACCGTTGAACCAACTGAAAATCCAAGAAATCCGGAATTAAAATGTATTGGTATGGTGTGCGGTGGAACGTCAGATCACATTGTTTTTGTGACCCCGATTAAAGATGTGTTAAACGCTTTGGGATTAAACCCTGTAGGGTTGAACGTATTCCGCACGGAAGAGGATATGGATATTGGGTAGCAAGTGCTTAGGAACTTTTCAAGTTGTCCAGGATAGCACTACTGCGCCTTAGCCAATGCGATTATATATACTGTGCTCTGAAACAATACACGAATTACCCGAATATAATACATGTACTAGATGGATGAATTCTAATTGTAACATTAATGGGAGGTATGTGTTGTAATAGGACATTGAAGGTACGTTTACATACACTGTATGTGCTCATAAATATTTGGTATCGTCATATTTATTTACTTCTATTTGCATTATGTATATATTTTGTTATTTTTGACATTCATTTCAGAAGTTTATTTGTACTGACAATATTTTGTTTGATGACGTATGAAACATTTGATACACGTAAGTCAAAGCAATAATTATGTTTTTAAATATACATTTACGCAGTTTATGCAGTGTTTACAATTTTGAAATTCAGGTCAGTTTATGAATACTGTCAAAGAATCACAAAAAGCATATATTATGCCCACAACAAATAAATGTATATTTTATATATATCCATTGAAGGAGACAATGCATTGCACTTAACATTTTTTACATCACTGAACAAATATTTATAAAAAGTCACATAGTATAAACTCTTTGGTGATTGAAGTACCTTTCGACGCTAGGTTTGATGCATAATGTAGATATAAACATGAGGAATAATTGGCAATTTGAAATTTCATGATGGGAGTTTACTAATGGGATAAGAATTATCCACGAAAGCGGGAAAATTAACTGGTGTTTTTGTATAGTATACAGAATAGGGACTGTTTATGGAAAATGTAATATGTTTGTCATATAAATCTGAATTATGAGACAGTTTCTTTATCCGAGACTGATACAAGAAGAGTTTAAAGTGTTTTTTTTATTCAGGAAGTGGGAATGTTTTGATATATTCTATTAAAACAGAATGATCTCACATCGTGAAAAAGGCATTTGATTCATTAGGGTGGAGCTATACATTTGAAAACATTTCTTTGGCTTTGATAATTTTCCTCTATAAGAATGACTCAATTTTACACAAAAGTGAAAAAACATATCATATATAATGTATACGTTTCACAGATTGTTTTACATTGGACAGAGGCATCCCCAAGGGGACTTTGTTGCACCATGTTATGTTTACACATAAATTCTAACACACAGTTTTAGAAGAAATATAAAATATACCATAAAAATAAAATATATTTTAGATTATTTAACAAGTTTGTATGCTAATGACATAGACATTGTCTGTGAACAGAAATGTCACAAAAGAGATGGAAAAGGTCAGTTTCATTACTATGTAAGGATTTGGTACACTATTCTGGATTCTAATTCACAATCCTCTGGATCTAAAATCATTGCGGAAAAGCTATATTCCATCAACAAATTATTATTAACATTCTTTTGGATTGAATACTAAAAAGTGGAGAACACTGATAGGATTACAGAATGTAATATGTGTAGGTTGAAAATGTAAAATTTGAATATATATTGTACATCATAACCCAGGACAAATTAACGCTTGAATGAAGTGATACAATTATTTCAGACAACAAGTATTAATTATTTTAAAGGATCATAAGTAATATATATATATATATATATATATATATATCGAATTCTCTACTTTTATTACTTGTACTTGATGTACAATAACAAATAAAAGCAATACAAAGACATGGCAAATTTGATATGTCTATATATTTTGTGGAAATAAGGTCCGGTCCAGTGTGGTATTGAATACAAATTGTAAGGTTGAATTAATGATTTGCAAGTAAAAAAGGTAGCAAACCTGGGTTTCTCAAGCAATGCTTACAAACTATATAGACATTTAAGATTTGTTTATTGAATATGAATCTAAGTAGTAAAAAGGTGAAAATATATATTCCGAGACAGAAAAAAGAACACAGGTTAGGAAGAATAAGAGTGTTAACTAGATTGTTGATGGATGTTTTAATGTTTTCCATTGTAGATACATTATTATTATTATTATTATTAAGTATATTACATTATTTTATTATGATTATTATTATTATTATTAGGGTCATCCGACTTTAGGTCGGATGACCCTATTGTTATTGCAAATATTATTATTATTATTATTATTTATTATTATTCATCTTCTTTTCTTCTAGTAAATTGTGTGCTGTCTCTAGCTCAAAAACGGCTCGGTAGATTTCCTTCAAATTTTCAGGATTTATGAAGCTTTAAATGATCTAGATCTGTTTCTCTTATTTTTGGAAAATCCCATTCTACTTCTGGAGTTATCGCCCCTTTTCTCTTTTTTCATGACCACTTTTGTGTCTTCGCTTCCTCTATAACTACTGAAGCTAGAGTAAATCTGCTTGAATTTTCTGAAAGCCCAAAGACCTTTACCTTTGGGGTGCATGCTCATTTCAAATTTGATCTGAGTGTCCCCTGAAAAAAGCTCGCTAGGGGCTATAAAAAGGGAGTCAATTTTTGATGCTCAAAATCAGATAAACATCAAAATATCTCAGAAACTATGCACATTTTGTATAGACATATGCATGAGAAAGTTGTTCACTTTTACATGTTGCAGAAGGTGTAAAAGATTGAAGGTCATAAAATTCAAGGTCAAGGTCACAGAGAAAATCAAAATTTTAGTCTAAATATCTCTTAAACTATGAGACTTTAGTATAGACATATACATAGGACACCTGTGGGAAATGACATGAAGAATTCTTGATAGAAGTTTCAAGGTCATCGGATAAAAAGTCAAGGTCATAGTTTAATTTGAAAAATCAGTTAAAATTTCAACTCGAAATAACTCAAAACTTCCCCTCCCCGGGAATTTAGATGGCGACAGCTATTTATAGAAAATGACGCCAGGAATTTATGTGTGAAGTTTCTAGGTCGTCAGATCAAAGGTCAAGGTCGAGGCTCAAATTGAAAATTCCAACTCAAAATAGCTAAAAAAACTGCGGAACTTTTATAGATATGTTAGTGTTGAGGATTTGTGGTCAATTTGCTGGGAAATATTTGTGAAGCTTCAGGGTCATCCTATCAAATATCAAGGTCACAGCTCATTTCATTATCAAATGCTTTTCAAATATATGTTTCAGAACTTGAAAACTATCAAAATTCATTGAAAACTTCTTTTCCTATATCATTTCTTTGTCATGTTATTTTCAACCATTTGGTCCCATACCAGATCGGATGACCCTGTTGTTGTTTCAGCAACAACCTCGCCTCTATTTATTATTATTATTATTATTATTATTATTATTATTGTTATTATTTTTATTATTATTATTATTATTATTATTATTATTATTATTATTATTATTATTTGTTATTTGTTATTATCAGCTGTTGTTATTTGTTATTATCAGTTGTTGTTTTGATTCAGTAATTGGATATCTCGACATTTACGTTGTGGCACTCGATGATCTCATTATTGTGTCCTCCACTTGAAGTGTGTTGTGTCAGGTTTAGTGTCAAAAGGCATCAGACTGAATTATTATACCCCTGTACACTATTACTTTGACATGTGATACCGGTAATACAACTTTATATTATGGGAAAAATTATCTCGGTCAATAATGAGGACTAAGGTTTTGGTTCCTGCTTTATATATGGATCATTATTTGGAAATAATTATTCATATGCACATCACGTGATATGCAATGTGTATGGAACATTAAATCATATTGATTTGGTGTATTGTATGGATCTGTTCTGTATGATATAAGCGGGTATGAGAGAAAGAACATTTCAGTAGACATAAGCTCTTTACACAAAACAGATAATTTATGTGAACATGTACCTCCGCATAATATTATGTGAAAGAACCGGCCATAATTTGATTACAGGACAGAGATTATGTTAAACAACCATGTCAGAGGATGTTCTTTGGATACTTATGAGACATAGATGATTAGTAGTTTGAATAATTATATGTAAAAAAAGAAGTTTGACCTTATTGACAGCCTGCACGTAGATTAATGTTTTTTGTTTTGTTTATTTTTTGTTTTGTAAACAGTCGCCGTGTGTAAATGATTCAGTCGATGAATATTGATATCTGCATTGATATATATATATATATATATATATATATATATATATATATATATATGTCAGATATCAAGAAATGTGATAATTAAATTCATTGTATGTAAGTGCTGCTTAGACATACATAATCACATTTGGGTAAAGGATCATTAGCTGTATGCATAAAATGTGTGCGTCTGTTTATAGCCCTTATTGGTTATTATGCATCAAATACAAGGAACAAAAGTATAAGAAATCGAATTATTCCTATTTCTTTTGTAAACACAGCTAATGTTTCTTTAATTGTGTATATTTTTACGATATTTTTATATAACATTTAAAATCGTTTTTCAATGTAATATAACTTATATATTTAATAAACTTTTATATAACAAATGTAATTGAAATTTGTTTGTTTCCAATGACTCTGACCTGCACGCCATAAAGATGATAAGTGTTCTGAACAGAAGCGTTTTTTCTTTTAAACAGAAGATGCAAATAAAAGGTATATTCGTTTAAACTTGAATTTTGTTGGAGTCATAAAAATCGTCCTGTTCTTCACAAAATATTTAATTCTACTTCATATGACTAAACATGTAGTATTTCAGCCAAGCTTTTCAATTAAAAAAAAAGAATTCTAATTATTTTTATATGATCAGATCAAAACGTTTTCAGTAGCATACTATAGCATGCTGAATTCAGAAAGTTTAGTCATATTTCATCTGACTCACATACTGCTTCTGTAAACAATATATCTATATATTTTTCCATAGCTTAATTTTGTATTTACTTTGCAATTATTTCGACACCTGTTGGCATATGTCAACCACTATATATATATATATATATATATATATATATATATATATATATATATATATAGTGTTTTAAGGCTTTTTTAAATAATGAAAACTGGCGTTGAATTAGCATGCATCTGGATTTAGTCATAATACCGATTACTGCTGCCTCGTTTAATTGTTTGGAGATCACGTTTTTGTATACTCCTGGTTACATATCCAACTCATATTGTATTATCATTCATGATTCAGGATGTCTATAGTCATATTTCATCTGACTCACATACTGCTTCTGTAAACAATATATCTATATATTTTTCCATAGCTTAATTTTGTATTTACTTTGCAATTATTTCGACACCTGTTGGCATATGTCAACCACTATATATATATATATATATATATATATATATATATATATATATATATATATATATATATATATATATATATATATATATATATAGTGTTTAAGGCTTTTTTAAATAATGAAAACTGGCGTTGAATTAGCATGCATCTGGATTTAGTCATAATACCGATTACTGCTGCCTCGTTTAATTGTTTGGAGATCACGTTTTTGTATACTCCTGGTTACATATCCAACTCATATTGTATTATCATTCATGATTCAGGATGTCTATTTGGGACCTTGGCCATTCCGGATTCTTGTCTAACCCAGCAGAAAATTGTTGCAAGCCGATGAGAGTTTAAGCAATGTTTGAACAGAAATCATCTATCGACTTGTTAGATATTAGGGGTATGTCTCATTGGTCGATTATGACTAATAGGTATATTGTATTACCTTAATTCACTGATATGAATGTCTGTTACACTTGTTGTAACCACTTAGAAAATGGAGTGTACCCCCATCCCCCCGCGTCCCGAAAGCGTAAAATTGAAATGTGCTGTCCCGAGTCGGCAATAAAAAGGACTTAAAGCTGTCGATTCAACTTTTAAACCAATTTAATCAAATAAAAGAAATAATAATATAGTTTAAAAAAAAACAGTGTGTTTCTTCCATTGGTATCCATATGTGGTCAGTTTTCGGAATAGAAACGGGCCCCCACAACCGATATAAAAGGTGCATTTGCAAAATCAATTGCCAGTATCTAACTGCATAAGCAGAGAACAAACGTATTATGTAATGAAGTTTGAGCATAACTCACCTGCATGTTGAATTAATATTGATATCAACAAAATTAATTTACTCTGTCTGGACATTTCGGTGCCTAATGTACAGTTCAGAAACATGTGATTAATCAGTTGAAACATGGGAATATCATATCTAACATAATTCCTAATTGCCTATGAGAAAATCACAAAATATTATAAGCAAACGGAAACTCATACAACATGTGATTTGAATTTAAATTTAATTTAATTCTTTATTCATTTAACTAGGATTACTTACAGCCCAATGGCTATTGATATGCCTCCTCACAAAACAAAAAATACAATATATACAAGACAATTATACAGGAGACAACAAATCTCTTCCACGAGCAAACATAATACGAATGCCCTCACTTCCGAAATAACGAATCAAGGACACGTCAGACCAAAGTCAACTCGAAAATATATATTCGAACATTCGACTCGTTTCACAGGACCACTTGCATCTATTTCGAATAATTTGATAGCAACGTTTCACAGCTATGTCTCTTATAACGTTTATTAGTTGTTATTTTTCTAAACATACGAAAAGGGATATCTAGCCTTTGGGCAGGTGTGCGCGAGCCGACAGTTCATTTACTGAGTTCACCAGAATGTATGACGCTATGTGAACAACATAACGAAAGGGTGCAGATTACTAGTGGGATTTTATTTTTTTTAAATACAAAGTGAATGGGTGTCCGGGTAGCGCAGTGGTTAGCGCACTCGCTTTTCACCAATGCGACCCGGGTTCGATCCTCGGATTGGGCAGGGAAGTATGTGAAATGGTTACCAACCCGGATACGCTCCTGTCCTTCGGACTGAGACAGTAAAAACCGAGGTCCCGTGTCACAGTGAGTGTCGGCACGTTAAAGAACCCTCACTGCTCAATGGCCATAGGTGTCGAGCATAGGCCAAAATTTGAAGCCCTTCACCGGCATTGGTGACGTCTCCATATGAGTGAAAGATTCTTGAGTGGGACGTTAAACAACAATAAACAAACAATACAAAGTGAATGTTATTTTACGAATACTGATATAATCAATTTACAATCATTCATAAAATTTATTGATTACGTATTTTTATTGAAGTCTTTGAAGCAAAAATTAATGCGGAATGTTTATGGTTTGAGAACAGTGTATGTTCTGATCACATGTCAGCTGTGCATTTGTTTCGCTTTGGGATTAGAGGTGTGAAATAACGGTCGTTCTGCGACCTCGCCTTTTATAGCGGAATTGTGAGCCATTTTCTATTGATAATATTCAACAAAAAACCTCTGCCAATGAATTATCAGTTGGGGGAGATTCGAAAGCAGTATTTTTTTTCGAATTCAAAATCTGTTTAAAACGTACGATGACAGCTTTAAAATTTAAACAAGTAATAAATTGCATAGCGGATTCATAAATGCACCTAAAGTAGTACAGAGTATATACAGCAATTAATATGAAGTAGGTTAAGACAACTGAAAGTGATATTGTGAAGACAAAATATTTCTTTCGAGAGCAATACAAACGTGACGCATCATGAAAACGATACAGGCTTTTTAGCAATTTAAATAAAACGATGTTCAAGAGGTTTTTGGCATGTGACATCCAGAAATACTCCATTAGTGGTCACTTTAAATGATTTACGTACACGTACTTACATTGAAAGGTCATTTCTATTTGACATAATCCCATCTATTCCACGCATTGCGTAATCCACTCTAACTATTCAGTTCCATGTCGGTTGAAATAGACATATTGTGCTGTACAATTAACAGAAATATGTGATTTACAGGAATAGTGCTTTATTTTGAACAATGATGACCAATGACGATCGTTTACTTTACTCTAGGTATATTTTACAATTATCAACTTCCTAGGTACACTAATGATGGATTCTCACTAAACACTAGCTTAACATATTGTATACAAGCTGTCATTGTACGCATTTGTGATATTTGACCTGGAGTCAGCTGGGCCGTAGCACAAAGATCCAAGGTATGGGCTGCGTTGACTCACCATGGATACCAACGTAGACAAACGATATTATTGCACTACAATAAACTGTCCTGTATCTCACTGACTAAAGCGCTACTGAGAAGTAATGTTTACTGGTTATAATGCTATTCATATTTTAAGAACATCAGGGACCGGTCTGTGGACTTTTGCATCCATTGGCTAGTACATGATAATATGCCCACAACACTACCATTTAACCGAAGTTGCAATTTGGGCGTTCATATTGAATTTTAAAGCTGTAGTACTGCATTCAATTTTTGTTTACTTTTATTTTGTTTTATTTTATACTCAGTCATTCGCAGTATGACGAAAACTATATATAGTGGATATGAAAACCACGCTACTGATATGTCAAATGTGTCAATAGATAATCGAATACACAATATCATTTAGGACATTTGTCATTCATACATTTTTATTCATATTCAGGTTCTCTTTCCAAAGTTTCATGTATGAAATTGATTTTATTGTTTGATATATTCGGCACTACATTAAGATTTTTTATATGGCCTTGTATGAATCAAAATGAAATTATATGAAATTGGAGATTAATCGAAGAAGTCGCATTGATATAAACAATCGTCTTAATTGGCGTGGCTACTCATATCCCTTGACATGCACCGGCACTACCCCTGTAGCTCTAAAGTAACTTGGCCAAACATGGAGTCGAGGAACAATAAAAACTATCTAAATGGTTACGTATGCACAATGGTTGATACGATTTACAAAAGCTTAAGATGTATTTGCACTACGTTTATTGTTTTGTGACCGTGGAGTGATTACCGACCCAGAAAGACTGCGTCGCCAATTTTAAAGCAGACACACATTCACTACATAAGATAGTGTTTGTTTATAAGACAGATTGCATCAGGATTTGTTGACAGTAATTAACATGCGATATGACGTTCAAAGATTCCGATTGAACTTAAATTACATCGATCATATTACGGTATAAATCGTCATTGTTGATAACACATAAAATAAAAAAAAGAGTTGTGAAGAAAAGAAGTATCATTAATGAGTGGACTGAGTCTATGTATTGAGAGTTGATGATATTTTGCCGGTGATGCACCAATCTGTAAAGTTAAACTTTGTTTTATTCAGTTACTCCAAATTTACATTTTTTAGATAAGCAGTGCTTTTATCGGAACTCCTTAACGTAGATTCTGTAATGATAAGTCAGTATACTTTCCGAATAACATTTTCGAAGTTGAGCAAATATAAACAAGCAAGCATGTCTGAGTCAAACGGTTTGGCCAGACAACAGATAATATAATTTTCAATAGGCCTTTTTATCCGAGATTGACATTACGTCACGGTTAGTTATAACATGCATTTAATAGCCGTATATCTTCTTAATAGAGCGACATAGCAGTTGTATCATGTGAGGACCCTTGATTGTCATGTGGTACGCGAAAAGAGAAGCCCAGCGTCAAGAGCTTGAGGTTCATATTTAAGTCCAAGATTATGCTGTATTTCAGGTCAGTTCCGGTCTCCTGTCTGTACAGCGCTATGCCTATGACGTGTAGTTTCATTCCTTCTTTACGTTGTTCGTTAGGTCAGGGTAAAACAAGCGGACATGTGATTTGTACATTTGGTATGCTTTACCGGAAGTAGGGATAACACAACTGATGCAAGCTACAAAGTCAATAGTGGTATTAAATGAGGATATCTCGTATAGTCTGTAAGTGTTGTGTTATGTTATACGCCCGATAACAATTTTATATTTTTAGAAACCCGTGTTTTATTCTATATTCAAGATGCGTGTATGTTGTTGTATGGACGTCCGGTTAACACTTTGGTCTCTAAGGTTTCATATTTCTATTAACCCTACTGATTTTTTTCACAGTAAATACAATATAAAATCAGTTTATTTTATGATTTATCTTACATTCCATAGATTGACCGTCGCTTATGTTCATACATTTTTTTCTAGCATCTGTTTATCAACAAAGAACCATTGGGTTGTACCATGTACATGTACAATATATGGTGACTCTGCCCTAAGAAATGGTCGAATTATTCTGGGGATAACTTAGTACTCAGAGCCGTTAATTTTCCTTCTATAGACATACAGTTGACATTCCTTAAAGTAAACTCGCCTTGTCTGATATATGTATTCAGTTTGATTTGCAGGAATTCGACATGCCAAACAGCATTTATTGACATTTTGTTTGCAAAGTTATCCTTCGTTGATTATTGATAGGCTCATTACTTGAAGATTTCTTTACACGATCTTATCGTATCTAGTGCATATGTAGGACAGTATGTCACTCCATCGGCTCCTATTAACTTCTTAATTTATTATTACTTGATATGAAACCTCACCGTGTACTAAGATTAGTTTACTTTCTGTCGATTTAAGTTAATTGATATGCTATGGTTTTATCTAATTTATCAATATGTCTAACAATCATCGGATCATCATCGATCGAGAGGTTTTGAAGTTGGATTAAATGTAACATGATGTCCAAGCGATTATTTAAAGGGATACTATTTCACAGGTTTTTACTTCTTGATGGGTTTACTTTGGTGAAATAAAAATGCAATGACACACATGAGTTGGTCTAAATGAAAAGGATGCACTGTATATTTTAAGCAGTCCCTGCTAAGTACTGACCTATCCACATAGACGACGAACAATTTACATCACTCACGTAAACATCTTGTGACATCTGGTTTTGTGATGCGATTACGTTTTCATGTTTACTCACACAGTCTTTCAAATACTCTTAGATAGTCTCAAGAAATATCAAGATTAAAAGGTATGGATTTAGCATGGTTAAAGCATGCTGCTAAAGATGGTAGAAATCCAAGCACAGGGAATTATGTAGCAATGTTTTTTTTTCTTTCTTGCAATTAAATAGCCCGGATGTAATACTACATGCCTAGCCATACGGAGTACAAGGCTTAGTGTTCAATTAGATATTGACGACATACAGGACAAGACGATTTAATGACTAAAACAATATCCAAGTTTAACGCGTATGCACCCGTATTTGCACATTTGTGTTTTAGGGAACACTTGCATCCGATCAGAGCAGTCATAATCTGTAAGGCGTGCAAGTCAGTTCTGTTATGTAAAACACACAATTCATTTAGGTTTTTCATATATTAAACGTTTATTATTCATTGTAAAAATTATATTTTACATTCAAAAAATATATAATATTAAAATATTAAATTATAAAATTTATAGTAATACAATTATCATCATAAGATACATGGATTTAAAAGGTATTAGCTGTGTTTTCCAAAGGAAACCGAATTTCTATACATTTTCTTCTCTCTCACGTGATGTGCAATAACCTGAAAGAGCTATACTCAAACATATATTCCTATATAATTTGTAAAAATAAGACAAGGTCCACTGTGGAAATCCATATACAAATATTTAAATTCCCCGCAGTAATCTCACATAGGTTATCACATGACATGCCATTTTATTTCTCTGTCAAAATACCTACCTAGGTTTCTGAAGCAACTGTCACAGAAAATGCACGTGTATAGTCATTTAAACATTGATCTTTCCTTGTATCTCTTTTTGGTATTGCATATCGATTGAAGTATATACAATTGATGTTAATTAGCCATGTCTAAGCCACTTTTAGAAAATAACTTTAATTCCAATATCACAGCAGTATTTTCGATATTTGACAAATATATCAATGCAGATATCAATATTTATCAAATCAATCATCTACAAACAGCGATTTTCCATAAAAACCGTGAATATACGCGTTTACAGATAACGTATAATTATTTAAACTACATAAACCTGATCGCGAACAACGATAATTTTATAATTTAACATATCATATATTATATTATAAAACAATTCAATTTAGCTTATATACATACTTATAAACAATACAAAATGTTTGTTATTATGAGCCCAAACAAAGGTGACGCCAGCTTAGACATTTTTCCACAGGATAATGATCTGTGTACGTATACGCACACACACACACACACACACACACACACACACACACACACACACACACACACACACACACACACAACACACACACACACACACACACACACACACACACACACACACACACACACACACACACACACACACACACACACACACACACACACACACACACACACACACACACACACACACACACACACACATATATATATATATAATATATATATATATATATATATATATATATATATATATATATGTATATGTATATATATATTTAATAAAGTTTTATTGCCCAGATATATTAGTGTCTCAGTCTGCCAGGGTTGGGGCCCTGGGTTCAGACTGATCACAATGTTGCAACTCCAACTGTTAGTAACGATATGAATCTAACATACCTGTACTATATAATCATATATTTTATATAGTTTAATTAAATAAGAATATAATATGTATGGTAATTTTAAATTTCCATTTTGAATTATTTGAATTATTTTAGATTAAAAATATTAAATGCAGATTTTTTTCCTGGGCAATTGACAGAAGAAGTGTAGAGCAGAATATAGTGATAGATAGTTAAAGTGTAAGATAATAACAAAAAGAAAAAAATAATAATGATAATAAGAGACAGAAAAGAAACTTACTCTTATCTGATATTTAAAGACATATACATACATATTATATACATATACACACAAATATTGATTTCTCATTTGTACATGCACAATAGATGTACATGTGTACACTGCATTATCCATGCATGTATCTTTACTTATCCATATCAATTATAATGTACATATACAAAATTGTAATTATAAACATTTTTGTAAGGGTGGTAACTAATATATTATATTGTTCTGTAAATTTCTCTGTTATATAATTATTGAAGGTGATTAGTAATACCTGATAAATTAGGAATTTTCTTTTGTTTCAGACACTTATAGATATAATGCTTTGTACTAAGAATGGTGAAATGTGTTACATGATTCTGTGCTGAATTCTGATCTCCAAAAATATTTTTTCTTTTGTTAAAATCCACTCATATTTGTGGTTTTTTTTTCAAATATTCTTACAGATAATAATCTCCATAGTCTGAATATTTTTGTGCAATTGAAAAAAAACATGCTCTATACTCTCTATATCTTTATTACAAAATTCACATATATCTTCAGAGTTAACTTTTTTTTTTTAAATAACTACCTACAGGTAAAATTCTACGGAGTATTCTAAACTGAAGCCATTGTAATTAATAATCAGCTGTTGTTTTGAAGCAAAGACCTCTTTAACATTCAAATTGAAATTATCTATTGAATTCCATTTAATAATTGCTGTGGGCATAGTCTCTTTTAAATTTAATAAATTGCACACTTTTTTATGTCCCTTATCACTAGGAAACAAGATATTTAAATGAAATGGAATATATGGAAACATATTTACAACTTTACATTCCCCCACATCAATATTAAGAGATCTCAAATATTTTGATATCGTACTTTGTATTCTATAAAACTGTAAATAACATATTTCGTATAAATCAAATTTTATTTGAAACTGTTGTTTAGTCAGGAATTTCTTATTTTCAAGAATGTCACCTATCAACTTAACGCCTTTCTTATACCAATCCTTTATAAAAAAAAAAACCTTGTTATTGATTTTTAATTTGGAATTATACCATATTGGTAACAACATGAAAGTGTCCTCAGATACATTTACCTCTAACTGTTTATTCATTATTTTCTGTCATGACAAAAAGGTGTCTTTCCAAAAACTATTTTTATTTTCTTTTAAAAGTTTATTTATAAAATTATCTCCAAAATCAGAAATTTGTGTAGCAATGTTGTTCCCGTGTATTGCCTGCAAAACATTTAGCCAGGATTGTCCACCCTTTAATAATCTTTTTACCCAGGAGCACTTCAAAGAAATGATAAAACTTTTTTATATCGGTCATTTTAAGCCTACCTCTATCTATATTTTCAGTCAGAATTCGTCGTTTTACTTAATCACATCTTGACCCCCATATAAAAGAAAATAGATACTTAATGAGACAATGTATTTTTTCTATTCTTAGGTTAGGTAATGCTATAAAAAGATGGTTTAATTTTTGAATTATTAATGTCTTAGCAACTGTTATTCTGCCAATTGGAGTAAGTATTCTTCTATTCCACTGTTTAAACAATGCTTGAATTTTAGGTATTTGTAATTTAAAGTTTATTTCTGTCATTTTATCAAGATCATTTGAAAATTCTATACCTAGTAGTGAAAAATATTTGGTACCCCAATCTAGTTTCCATTTACTATGATGATAGACATTATTGCTGAACTTTTTTGAACCTATCCAGATAAATTTTGTTTTTGTATGGTTAATTCGAAGACCAGACATTTGTGAATAATAATCCAAAGTATCTAAAGCTGAAAACAGAGATTTTTTTAGACCCATCTAGTATAAAAAGAAGTGTCATCCGCATACTGAGATATTATATGTTCTGCATTATTAATAGTTATCCCCCTTACATTTACATTATTCTTAATTAAAATAGCAAGGATTTCTGCACACAGGAGAAAAATATATGGCGAGACTGGATCACCTTGACGACATCCGTGTCTAATATGTATTTGTTCTGAAAGGAAGCCATTTTGTATAATTGAAGCTTTCATATCAGTATTTAAAATTTGTATCCACTTATTTTGTCCAAAACCAAATAATTTAAATACTTTATAAGCAAAAGTCCATGCTATTGAATCAAAGGCTTTTTCAAAACCAATAAGTACTAAAAGACCAGGAATTTTGTAAGTTTCTGTGTAGGACATAATATCATGAGTAAGTCTGGAAATTTAACCTATGTATCTTCCACGCTTAAATCCAGTCTGTGTATCAGATATTAAAATATCTAAAGTTATTTTTATTCATTTGCTTATGAAGCCAGATATTACTTTGTAAAATACATTTAAAAGAGTTATTGGACGCTGGTTTTTTAAATATTGTCTTGGTTTATCCCCTTTAGGAATACAAGTTATGATACCTAATCGCTGAGTTATTGGAAGGAGTTGTTTCTTAGATATACAATTCATTGCCCTGATTATAAAATATTTTAAATCCCCCAGAAATGTTTTTAAAAATCTGTGGTTAAGCCATCACTCCCTGGTGATTTGATGTTTTTCTTTTCTTTTAGAACTTCAGATACCTCTTTAATTGAAAATTCCTTTTCTAAATTATTCGCAATATTGCAGTCAAGTTTGGGGATTTTAATTTTTTTTAAGTTTCATCTAAGTCAACTTTAATAAGCTCTTCTTCCCTACTTGAATAAAGATTTTCATAAATATATTTGATTTCTTTTAAAATTTCATTTTTACACACACCTTTCCCATCTACTTCTTACTTATGTATTGTCTTGTTTATATAATTATGTGATTCCAAATTACAAAAATAGTTTGTTGGTTTTTCCCCCTCTTCCACCCATTTTACTCTAGATCTTATCATGTGACCTTTCAATTTTTCTGTTCTTATTGCTTCTAAATTTGCCTTTTTTACTTGTAAAATGTCGAAAAAATTATTTGAGCTATTATCACAATTAATTTCTAGGCTATTAATTTCCTGGCAAAGCTTTTTCTCTGTTTTTTCCCACTCCCTCTTTTTAAAACTAGCATGTGAAATAGAGATACCTCTTATTTCCATTAATACAACTTCTTAAAAAGTACTGTCATTCGTTGTTAAATCAATAAATTCATTTGGAATGAATTCTATCATATGCGGAGCATATAAGATATTAGCATATTGTTTTTTTTAATTTGATATTGTTTTTTAACTCTGTCTATAAAGAATTTATCACGAAGAGGAAGATTGTTGAATTTCCATAAACCTTTTCCTTTTACAAAATCGTCAAATTTAAGTTCTAATATAATGTGGGAATGATTTGATTTGTATCCTGCTTTAATATTTATGTTTTCTATTAAATTACTGATATTTTCTGAAATTACGAAATAATCTAGTCTTGCATGTTTTCTAGGATTTTTTATGCCATGTAAATATCCTTTTATTTGGGTTTAGAGTTCTATAGTAGTCTACTAAATCAATATTTTTCATTACTTGTAACAATTTATTTTTAGCCATTGGGTTATTAATACAGACATAATTATGAGTGTCTAATTCCTGGTTTAAAGCTACATTTAAATCACCACAAATTATGTAAATGTATTGTCAAATTCTAAAATTATTTCTTCCAATTTGTCATAGAAATTAGGGCAATATGTATTGGGACCATATATATTTATTAGGGTAATCTATTGCTATTTATACTAAGATCAAATGCAAGTAAATTTCCCCTATCATCTTTTTTTTCTTTAAAAACGTTCAATTCAAAGTCATTATTAAACATAATAGCAACACCCCTTGAATTAGATTTGAAAGAATTAAATATACATTTATATCCCCACTGTGCTACTATATATGGTTCTAAATCAGTAATAAATTGTGTATCTTGAAAACACACAATATTGTAACATTTTTCTTGTAGTAATTCAAGACATCTTTTCTTTTAGAGGCAGTAGCCAATCCCTGACAATTTACAGAATCAATCTTAAACGTTTTTGAGTCCCCCATATTTAAAGGATACAAAATTGCACAGGAAACTTAAGATTAACGTAAATGTATGTAATAGCAATGCATCCTCTCTTACGTAATTACAAAATATGAAGATTTTTTTTCACAAATGAAGAAATGTATAAATGAATACGCGTGTACATATTCAATGTCCAATTGGCTTTGCGATAGGTGTAAGCGGAGAGTTAACAACAAACATAAATACACAACCCATGTGTCTGGTGTTGCCCGGATAAACAATATAATCAACGATTTGCATATTACCTCAAAATGCTTATACCGAACCCGCATATTCGGGTTTCAATCCGCCTTACATTAGACGATACAAAATCAATACAAGTATTTGACACAGAAGTTTGATTATGAAATAACAGAGATGTCTCTGGAAATAATGTTTTGTATTAATTCATATATCAATATATACCCGTCCATTACGAAAAAAAAAGATGAACGGAAAGACTGAAAGTAACCTTCCATCGCAAGATATGCATTATATACAATACACATAACTACACATTACAGGTGTCCAGTATTGACTGTATAAATCAATATATTCAATTTGCATATCGCCTATAGAATGCGTATACCGAACTAACATATCCGGTTTTCAATCTGGCATATATTATATGCCTCTGATTAGTACTAGACAAACAAATTTGATTATAAAATAGTATATGAGTTTTTGTATTAATTTACCTGTCAATATATACCCGTTCGTTACAAAAAAGGAAACGAACGAAGGTAAATTAAAAGGGGAGCAGCGTAGTAATGGACTCGTAAATATATTTACATATACACGTGTATATAAAGCGGATATATATTCAATCTACATTTTTTATAAATTGATACTTGTGTATCGGAAATATTTACAAGTCATTGTCACAGTGATAGCTGTGACATTATTCTACCTTTTTTTATCCTGTGTAAGGTCTGTGTACTTATATTCTACTTCTAAGAATTCAACTCTATTTAATCTATTTATTTACCTGTAATACAAAATTAGTTTCATGGTATACAAATAAAATTAAATATGATAATGACGTGATAATGTATTGTAATAGCATACTGTGTTTGGTGGATTCAGATGGGACTTGTGAATAGAAAGTGTAAAAGGGAAGAAAAACACAAACTTGGAACAAAAAGGAAAACATGACAAATGGCGAGTTGTGATCTAATTGCGTCACATTAAGACCAAAAGGTATGGCAAATGTGATCACTCACTAATTATGTCAATAAGAGAAGAACGTATTGTCATTGGCCTAACTAATTACAGTCCAAATTGAAAAAAGTCTCTCTCTGTTGTAACTTGTTTTATACCACCATTTCTGAGTTTTAACAGAACCATTTTGAAACCACACATTTTCGATTGTGGCACGCCTTTTTGCTGTAAGTATAAGAGATTTATTATAAGCAATTAGGTCGTGATTTATGAATATTCCTGTGTCCTGTAATTTTGACCTGTTTTTGAAAATTATATCTCTTACTCGTCGCTGCACAAATTTACATATTATCGTTCTACGTTGGCCTTCTCTGAATGTGCTTAATCGATGTGCTGTATCGATGTCACTATCAGAAATATCAAGGTACAGTTTTTCTTTACACAGTTCCGTTATTATTTGGACTGATTCCTCAACTGTTTCATCTCGTTTATCCGCAAGCCCCGACACCCGAATACTGTTAGATCTGCTATGTTGTTCCAAATTATTTAATTTCAATTCTTTACAGTCTATATTTGACTCTGCTGTTTTTATCTAATCCTTTTGTTTTTCTATTTAAGTTTCAGTTATTTCAACTCTTTTTTTCAGATTGTCTTTTTCAGTTTCTAATTCAAATATTCGACCCTCCAGCCTTTCAATCAAATCATTAGTTTTGGAAGTGATTTCGTCTTTCATACCATCAATTGAAATTTTCATCTGTTGTTGATTTACTACGGGTTTTATTTCTTTTCTCAGATCCTCTTTTGCTACAACACGTCCTAATATCGCCTGGATAGCCTTTAACTGATCTTTTATTCCATTCATGTTTGTATTTGTTGATATATTTTCAACTGAGTATCTAGCTATTTCTTTGGTAGTTTTAAAATGTAGTGTCGTCTGGGAGGAATTTATTTTGGATTTGGTTTGCTGGTTTCAGTAGAAATTTTATCACTTATATAGTTTTCGTTTGATTCGAAACTTGAATCAGAATTCAGTGGTCGAGATCTTTTATTGTCTAGTGGTGTTGAAAATGTTTTTGGGTTAAAATTTCTTCTCGGCATGATTCCACATTTTTCAGTTACATGATGCCAAAGTCAATTTCACAATATCGTAAGTAATACCGGTATCAATACAGGCATAGGTAAAGTATATGTATATATGTGTAAATAAAGACAGGTGAGTTGTACTCGGACACAGAAAGTCACATGCATTCCTAAATCCCAATATTTAGGTAAAACTGCAAAATACGGCAACTGTCACAAAATTCACTCACTCACCAAAAATCGCATAAATAACTCCTCGATCGATCTCACGCCTGTTCGATCGCCACACATCACGTGACCTCATATATATATATATATATATATATATATATATATATATATATATATATATATATATATAAGACGATTGTTTATATCAATGCGACTACTTCGTTTAATCTCCAATTTGCAGAATGTATCAAACAATAAAATCAATTTCATACATGAAACTTTGGAAAGATAACCTTAATATGAATAAAAATGTATGAATGACGAATGTCCTAAATGATATTGTGTATTCGATTATCTTTTGACACATTTGACATATCAGTAGCGAGGTTTTCATATCCACTATATATAGTTTTCTTCATACTGCGAATGACTGAGTATAAAGTAAAACAAAATAAAAGTAAACAATAATGGAATGTAGTACTACAGCTTTATAAATTCAATACGAACGGCCAAATTGCAACTTCGGTTACATGGTAGTGTTGTGGGCATATTATCATGTACTAGCCAATGGATGCAAAAGTCCACAGACCGGTCCCTGATGTTCTTAAAATATGCTTAGCATTGTAACCAGTAAAAATTACTTCTCAGTAGCGCTTTAGTCAGTGAGATACAGGACAGTTTATTGTAGTGCAATAATATAGTTTGTCTACTTTGGTATCCATGGTAAGCCCATACCTGGGATCTTTGTGCTACGACCCAGCTGACTCCGGGCCAAACATCACAAAATCTAGTGCTTAGTGAGAATCCATCATTAGTGTACCTAGGATGTTGATAATTGTAAAATATACCCAGAGTAAAGTAAAAGATCGTCATTGGTCATCATTGTTCAAAATAAAGCAGTATTCCTGCAAATTACATAAGTCTGTTAATTGTACAGCACAATATGTCTATTTCAACCGAGCATGGAACTGGGTAATTAGACTGGAGTACGTAATGTCTGGAATACAGGGGATTATGTCAAATAGAAATGACCTTTCAATGTAAGTATGTGTACGGAAATCATTTAAAGTGCACCACTAATGGAATATTTCTGGATGTCACATGCCAAAAACCTCTTGAACATCGTTTTATTTAAATTGCTAAAAAGCCTGTATCGTTTTCATGATGCGTCACGTTTGTATTGCTCTCGAAAGAAATATTTTGTCTTCACAATATCACTTTCAGTTGTCTTAACCTACTTCATATTAATTGCTGTATACACTCTGTACTACTTTAGGTGCATTTATGAATCCGCTATGTAGTTTATTAAATCTTTAAATTTTAAAGCTGTCATCGTACGTTTTAAACAGATTTTGAATTCGAAAAAAATACTGCTTTCGAATCTTCCCCAACTTATAATTCATTGGCAGCGGTTTTTTGTTGAATATT
The DNA here is from genome assembly GCA_030159075.1 of Atrina japonica. Classification (NCBI taxonomy): domain Eukaryota; kingdom Metazoa; phylum Mollusca; class Bivalvia; order Pterioida; family Pinnidae; genus Atrina; species Atrina japonica. The sequence goes on from BROG01001076.1 coordinate 129,564, forward strand.
ATCAATAGAAAATGGCTCACAATTTCTCTATAAAAGGCGAAGTCGCAGAACGACCATTGTTTCACACCTCTAATCCAAAAGCGAACAAATGCACAGGTGACATGTGATCAGAACATACACTGTTCTCAAACCATAAACATCCCTCATTAATTTTTGCTTCAAAGACTTCAATAAAAATACGTAATCAATAAATGTTATAAATGATTGTAAATTAATTATTTCAGTATTCGTAAAATAACATTCACTTTGAATTTAAAATAAATAAAATCCCACTAGTAATCTACACCCTTTCGTTATGTTGTTCACATAGGTCATACATTCTGGTGAACTCAGTAAATGAGCTGTCGGCTCGCGCACACTTGGCCAAAGGCAAGATATCCCTTTTCGTGTGTTTAGAAAGATGACAACAAATAAACGTTATAAGAGACATAGCTGTG
>BROG01001076.1:135000-143479 GCA_030159075.1 Atrina japonica
AGGGAATCTAAGTAAGAGGAAAGATGTTTTTAGATATTTGAGAGAGAAATCTGCATCAATTTGCAGGGCGTGCACAACATATGAAGATTTCATATACAGAGGTAAACTACTCACTGACAAATTATTGACACAGGGATATCGAAAACCGCGTTTAATGTCAACGTTCCGCAAATTTTATGGTCGGTATAATAGTCTTGTTTTGCGACTACTCTGTTTCACTAAGTGAAATCGTTGAGTTGCCTTTTCGTTGGCGGTTGTTGAGACGTCTGTACCAATTGTGACGAGGATACACTCCTCATGTGTTTCACTGGACTTGACTGTGGACTCACGGCGGGTGTGACCCGGTCGACAGGGGATGCTTACTCCTCCATGGCACCTGATCCCACCTCTTGGTTTCCAGAGGTCCGTGTTTGTCCATTTTTACCGGATTTGTATCTATGTCCTGGACATCCTATTGATTTATACTTTGGTATCTGAGATTTTTATATTCAAGATACCCACTTCTCACATAATATGGAAAAAATTATTCGAATGCAATGGGGATATGAAATTGTATCAAGTTATGGCACTAGTAATTCAAGGGGGGTATCAATATTGTTCAATAATAATTTTGAATATAAGCTATTGGAATGTGTCACAAATAAGGAAGGGAACTATATTATTATTAACATTGAAGTAGCACATAAATTCACAGTAACAATTTTGAATGTTTATGGTCCAAACCAAGATAACCCCAACTTCTATATTGATTTAAAGAATAAATTAAGTAATAGCCAATCTGATTACATTATTTGTGTGTGGGGATTTTAACCTTGTGCTCGATTTTAATCTTGATTGTGATAATTATGTGCAACAAAATAATGTAAGAGCAGCTTCTGAAGTCAATACCCTAAAGGGAGAATTGTCTTTAGAGGATCCGTGGAGAATACAAAATCCTAATTCAAAAAAGTTTACTTGGTTTCGTAAAAATCCAATAAAAAAAGCTAGACTTGACTTTTTCCTTGTCTCTGAACCACTTCTAAACATTATAGAGAAAACACAAAATATTACCTGGCTATAGGACAGATCATTCTTTGATATATTTTGGAAATTAAAATATCCAATTTTGAAAATGGGAAAGGATTTTTGGAAATTCAAATAATTCACTCTTGAAAGATAGGTTATATATACAAAAGGTTTAAAAATATAATTCTACACACTAAATTTGGAATATGCTGTCCCAGTTTATAACAGCCTAAACTTAGATCAAATTGATGAAATGGATTTAAACTTCAGCATAAATGATCAATTATTCTTTGATATACTTCTAATGAAAAATACGGGCAATGACTATACCATATACAGCTGATAAAAAACGTAACAGAATTAAACATAAACTAGATCTTGAAAATAAAATTAAGACCTTACAGGAAGAGATAAATAAAAATAACAATACATATAATGATCTATTATAATGAACTTGAAGAATTAAAATCTGAACTTGAAACAAATAGACAAACATGAGCTTAATGGACTTCTCCTTAGAAACTAAATGTAGATGAATAGAACATGGTGAAAAACCTACAAAGTATTTCTCGGCATTAGAAAAAAGGAATTACACAAATAAAAAACATAATTAAGATAATAAAAGATGATGGGTCCTGCCTAACTAACCAAAAAGATATATTGAATGAGATAAAATAGTTTTATGGAAACCTATATAAAAATCAAGATAACTACTTAGAAAATGTAAATCTAGATGAAAATTTTAGGCAATTTCCAAGTAAACAAAATTAAGGCTGAAAACAGAATAGAACTAGAAAAACCATTAGACATTTCAGAAATAGGAAAGGGGGTTAGTTCTCTTAAAAATGATAAAAGCCCTGGCCCAGATGGTTTTTCGTCTGAATTTTTAAAAATTTTTTGGCCAGACTTAAAATTCTTCTTATTTAGATCATTTAAGGAATGTATAGAAAATGGAGAACTCTCAACAAGTCAGAAAATGGGAATCATTTCAATTTTGCCTAAAGGGGGAAAACCCAGAGAATTTTTAAAAAATTGGCGCCCTATTTCGTTGTTAAATGTTACATACAAAATTTTTTCAAATTGTCTTGTATCACGAATTAAAAACGTATCTCCCTTATCTTATACATGAAAATCAAACAGGTTTTTATGAAAAATAGATATATAGGTGAAAATACTAGATTATTATATGATATTATGAATAAGTTAGAACAGGATAACGAAAAGGGACTTTTCTTTATGATAGACTTTGAAAAAGCTTTTGATTCGGTTTTCCTGGAATTTTATAAATAAAGTATTATCTTATTTTAATTTTGGTACAAATTTTATAAAAACTATTTTAACTGTCTCAACAAAAAATTTAAATTATGTATTTTACAACATGGATTTACTTCAGCCTCCTTTAATGTTGGTCGTGGCTGTCGTCAGGGCGACCAATCTCACCTTTATATACTTGTCCTACTTTGTGCAGAAATTTTAGGCATACTCATAAGAAATGACAAAGAAATTAAAGGTATCAGAGTAAATAATACAGAAGTAAAAGTAAGTCAGTATGCAGATGATACAGGTTTATTTTTAGATGGATCAGAGAAATCTTTAAAAAATTCACTCTCTTTACTAGAACAATTTGCCAAATACTCAGGCCTTAAGCTAAATATTGATAAATGTAGATGCATATGGTTAGGGTCAAAAAACATAGTCAAACAAAACTTTGTAATGATACACCACTTATCTGGTCGGATAATCATTTTACCTATCTTGGCATAGTGTTTAGTGTAAATATACAAGATATGATTCAATTAAATTATACAAATAAATTACAAGACATTAAAAAAATATAATTGCAAGTTGGTCTAAACGTATATTAAGCCCTATTGGTAAAATTACTGTCATAAAAACAATATTTTTATCTCGTCTTACTCACTTATTTATTTCAATTCCAAATCCAGACAATTTTTTCATAAATGAATTGGAAAAGCTTTTTTTCAAATTTATTTGGAATAATAAAAATGATAAGGTATCAAGAAATCAACTATATCAGAAATATGAGGATGGGGGTCTGAAAATGGTAAATGTTTCTGTATTTATAAATTCTTTAAAATTAAAAATAGGATGAACAGACTTATTCTTAATAATTCCATTCTATTAGAGCTATTTCAGAGCAACGTAAAATCAACTCTAGACACTATTTTGAAAAACAGGTCCAGAATATATTAGAAAGATAATTACATACAATCATTACCATTAACCCATTTTGGAAGGATGTACTTAAATCTTTTTATGAATTCAGAAAATGTGAACATAAATGCAGATAGCAAAAGTTTCATTTATCAAGAATTATAGCATAATGATAATATCAAAATTTGATAATAAAACAGTAAATTACAACAAGAGATGGGTTCAAAATCAGATTATTTACATTTATGAATTTATTTAATGAAAATGGAGCTCTATTATCATATGAAGAATTTTGTGAAAAATATGAATTTTACCCACCCCTAACAACATTCTATGGAATAAAACAATGTATATTGAGGAAATGGCCACAAGCCAGACATGACAATTTTCAAATCACTTTTACTCATATTCCTGAATATCTTAAGATTTTAATTAAAAATAAGAATTATAAAACCTCAGTATATGATATCTTTATAAGTAAATTAATAGTTTAAAATACTTATATAACAAAATGGTGTGATGAATTTGGTATCGAGGAGGAAGAAAACCAACAAAAACTTTGTAAATAAAATGCCTTTTTCAGTAACTATTGGTACTACAATTCGATGGTTCCAATACAGATTATTACACCGTATTTTACCAACCAATTAATTGTTATTCAAAATGCACATTTCAGACTCTAATATGTGTACTTTTTGCAATACAGAGAAAGAAAGTTTCTTCATTTGTTTTTTACATGTAACATACCAAAATCATTTTGGAGCGAGCTATTTGCTTGGCTGGATACATATTGTCAATTATATGTAAATTTGGATAAAGAAATCATAATACTTGGTAAAAAACTCTGTGAAAATTACAGTAACTCTGTTAATTTAGCTTTGATTTTAGCAAAACAATATATTTTTTCGATGAAAATTCAGAAAAGAAAACCTGAGCTTGCGCTTTTTTTAAATAAACTTAAACACTATTATATGACAGAAAAAATAATATACACAAAAAGTAATAGAAGTGAATTTTTTAACAATAGATGGCAAAAATTTTCTATGGCCCTGGGGGATCACTGAGCCATTAATCTACATAATGTATATTGTTATCAACATTTTTAAGAAATTTTTGCAAGTAATATGCTTTCATAAAATGACAGTGCACACAATATTATTATAGTCTTGTTGATATCCAACTTTACAAAACATAAAATATATAAGCTGTGCGAAAGTGTGTGCGAAAGTTGTCTCTGTCTCTTGTATACACCTATGTATGTAATTATTTATATGTTAAAAAATTTAATAATAAAAAAAAAAATAATAATAATAATAATGATAATAACAATAATAATAATATTCATTCAAGCGTTAAATTGTCCTGGGATATGATGTACAATATAAATTCAAATTTTACATTTTCAACCTACACATATTACATTCTATAAAAAGGTTTTAAATGCAGTAACTTATCCCATCAGTGTTCTTCACTTTTTAGTATTCAATCCAAAAGAATGTTAATGATAATTTGTTGATGGAATATAGCTTTTCCGCAATGATATTAGATCCAGAGCATTGTGAATTAGAATCCAGAATAGTGTACCAAATCCTTACATAGTAATGAAACTGACCTTTTCCATCTCTTTTGTGACATTTCTGTTCACAGACAATGTCTATGTCATTAGCATACAAACTTGTTAAATAATCTACAATGCATTTTATTTTTATGTTAAATATTATATTTCTTCTAATACTCTGTGTTAGAATGTATATGCAAACATAACATGGTGCAAAAGTGTACCCTTGGGGATGCCTCTGTTCAATGCAAAACAATCTGTGAAAATGTATACATGATATATGATGTGGTTTTTTTCACTTTTGTGCAAAATTGGGTCATTTTTATTGAGGAAAAAGCCAAAGAAATGTTTTCAAATGTATAGGTCCACCCTAACGAATCAAATGGTAATTCGTGTATTGTTTCAGAGCACAGTATATATAATCGCATTGGCTAAGGCGCAGTAGTGATATCCTGGACAACTTGAAAAGTTCCTAAGCACTTGCTACCCAATATCCATATCATCTTCCGTGTGGAATACGTTCAACTTAACAGGGTTTAATCCCAAAGCGTTTAACACATCTTTGATCGGGGTCACAAAAACAATGAAATCTGACGTTCCACCGCACACCATACCAATACATTTTAGTTCCGGATTTGCTGGATCTTCAGTTGGTTCAACGGTGAAAACTAAAGCACCCGAATCTCCATTTGTAGCAAAATGTTGTCCATCAACTGGTACGATTTCATACTGACCTCTAAAAATTAACGGTCTCTGTTCCTGTGTGGGAAACATACTATTCTGTGTCCGTGCAGCAGCGCCAGACAGCCTTAAGCAACCACGTGTTATACCACTTTTCCCTCCAAACTTTACAAATACTTTATAAATATCAGTGTGGTCTAAGACTTTTGATATTCCACTATTAAATGTTGGGAGTGTCTCAAATCCTAAAAGAAAAGCAAAACGTTATGCAAATATTGAATTATGTATGTTGAATAGACTTTTTACAATCACCTGCATTTGATTTTTTACGATCTGCAAAATATTTCTTGACCAGTTATAAATGAAGTGCAATGTTTTTTTATCGAAAGTCTTGCAACACCTCAGGTAGGGAACTATGGTACGCCAACATCACATTAATGAGTTAAACCATGTTTTTCTCAATTAAACCAATTTCCTCTAAACCAAGGTGTTCTCAGTAACCAACTTAACATGAGAAAAACTAAGTTCAACTGATAAAAATTAGAATAAACTGCAAAAACAACCCTTATTAACAAAAGACAAAATGGGATGTAACTGTAGACAAACTTCGCCTGACATAAACTAGGTTTAACTCATTTGGTGTGTGATAGGAAAGCGCTTGCTGTGGTCAAGTTGTAGACCACCAGACTCGCAAGCTCTCAGGCTGTATTCCTGGTAACAGATAAGATATTTTTCATGGGCAATCCTTTGTATACCGCTTGGCATACGCAGCGAAGAACTCGGTCTTCCGGAAACATAAGTTAAACGGATATTATTTCCCACGAAAGATCAGTATATAACCCCCTCCATCGAGTTGACATCAGTCCATGGCTCATATATCATTCCTCGTACTAAATGTACAAACAATCTTCAGAGGATTTTCAATGACATACCATCAAACAAACCTGAGCTGTAAAAGTCTGCACTAACACCGTAATCAGGTTTTACATTTTATCCGAATGACCAATGGATTATACCTTACGATGAATCACCGCAGAGGTACGATTTCTTGCCAAATTCATATATGAAAATGAAGGATGTTCAATATTCTACAGCCTATCTCAATTAGAGCAAAAAGCGATATAATAGGATTATAGATATATATGAGCCGGCCTGGCTCAGTCGGCAGCTCGCTCGACTTTGGATCGTGAGGTCTTGAGTTCGAGTCCCACCAGGTTGGTTTCGGATGAGACAGTAAAAACTGGAGGTCCCATGTAACAGTACGTTTTCGGCACGTTAAATAACTCTCACTGCTCAATGGTCGTAAGTGCTGGGCATAGGTAAAAGATTTAAGCCCTTCACTTGAATACGTCTCCATATGGGTGAAACATTCTTGAGTGGGACGTTAAACATAAATAAACAAACAAACAAACATCGATAGGCGACGTCACTAACCGAACTGAATCTTTGAACTGAACACTAGTGTGAATGCCATTGTGCTACAATATCGATCACAGTTGACTGGTTGCTTTTTATCAATATTGAAATATATGTTCCCATGTGATTACAAAATTAAGTATTTAAAAGTAAGGTTTTGCACTGTTTACTATTGGGTAAAATTACACCATTTATGGCTTACAGAGCAACTCTGCAAAAGTCATTCGACTGGTCGAATAAGGAGTTGATATTAAAATTATTTCGCAAAGACGTTGCCATTTATGGGGTCGAGGGTTCCATAATTGCCGTGGTTTCATAACGTAGTCGTGTATAAAACACATATATCACTACAACATTGAACATTTACTATGAACCTTGGATCAGAAATGATACTATATGCGTAAATAAATTATACATAAAGCACACATACAGAAATAACAAGACAAATACGAAGTCACCATGCCCTGGCTTGGGGTTCTATTTACGGCACAAAACGACTGGCTCCCATGCTCAACGTCCAAAAGATCTGGCCATCTACGCATTCACATACATGAGTGTATCGAAAGCCGTGAGTAAAAGTTATATCTGTGGTGTATAGGTGTGTGTGCGTGTGTGTGTGTGTGTGTGTGTGTGTGTGTGTGTGTGTGTGTGTGTGTGTGTTTGTGTGTGTGAATATATATATATATATATATATATATATATATATATATATATATATATATATATATATATATATATATATATATATATATATATATACATATATTAAGGACAAAAATAATAAGGCAACGCAAAAATAACACATGTACACTCACACGCAAACATGCATCCACTCAAAACATCTGAATGCAAATGCATTGCTACATGTTACATGGTTATGAAAACCGAAATGAAGACAGTAAGCAGTAATAGACGACTCGAAGGCACGCATTGAATTTTGGCCGCTGTTAATGACGTCATCAGAATGCTGGGTTCTGTTTGGCCAATTCATATGCGTGCCCGGTGAGTCGCCTATGACGTCATAACTGGAAGTGTGTCATACTGGAAGTGAGGTCATACCGGAAGTACGTCATATCGGAATGAGTTATTTTTGTCATGGCGACAGAGAAAGAGCCAATTGTTGAGCTTGGAAGCGTGTCATAACAAAAACACAAATGAAATAAAACTTTTAATGTTGAGCGAATATACATTGATTTTTAAACTCGGCGCTACAGAGAAACACATAATACATACAACCTGCATACTTTTAGCTAAGGTTTATTTTCGAATAAGTTACATAGATCTACAATCGCATCTAATTCATTACCTAAACGTACCAGAGATGCTACTTTAGGTATATGAGGCAAAGAGTGTAAACTTCATTCTCACCATTTTTTTAGTTTCTCCATTGTCCTCTCGGGAATTAAGATCATTTTTTGTGCACTCATGGTTATAGAATAGGTTTTAAAACAGGAGAAGCTTTGGCTCCTAGTAATGGCGATAACAAGGGTAAGATAGGTGAAACACTGCCCTGTTGATTCTTTAGAATACGACGTCGTTGAGGGAGAGTCAATTGAGGATTAACTAGTTTTTTAAGACCTGTTTCTTTGAACCCCAGTGATGTTTCTGACGTTTTGTTATAGGAATCACTCCTTTTAAGATGTT